>OY759267.1:52241144-52283644 GCA_963662155.1 Lamellibrachia columna
AGTGCAGTGGTACTGTCACTAGACTTATGTTTACTCCCCCTACAAAGTTGGTTTACTAACTACTTACACAAGTGCAGTGGTACTGTCACTAGACTTATGTTTACTCCCCCTACAAAGTAGGTTTACTAACTACTTACACAAGTGCAGTGGTACTGTCACTAGACTTATGTTTACTCCCCCTACAAAGTTGGTTTACTAACTACTTACACAAGTGCAGTGATACTGTCACTAGACTCATCATGTCCCATTGCAGACTTGTGCACCACACCAGTGTGTGTGACAGTCGCGGCGTCCATCATCAACTCCATGGACATGTCAGTGGACCCTTGCGAGGATTTTTACCAGTTCTCCTGTGGTGGTTGGATCAAGTCCCACCCTATACCTCCTGGTCACTCCCGCTGGGGCACATTTGGTCTGATGACCAATAAAAACCAGCTGGTCATGCGTCACGCCCTTGGTAAGTCTCACTGCTTCAGGTAACAAAATAAATCCAGCCCAAGTTAACAAAATTAAAATAACATTTCCTGAAGATCTCATTTTATTTATTCACTACCATTTGCTTTGCATTATCGCCTAAGCAAAAACAGAAAATTATATCTATCATACAACATACTTTATCTTATAGGTTATTCAGAGTTCATTGGTGTAATCTTTTTTGACAGTGCTGAAAAGGTTAGAGTGGGAGATGGCTTCAATGGCTGCATGAGTATTGATTTTCACATGTGTTTGGTGTGAAGCGGGGGGGGAGGGGGGGTGTTGACACTTGAGTAATTTTAATAATTTACTGGGTTCTGTCTTACAGAATGTAACTTTTTATGACGGGTCAATGTGACGTATATGATGCCTCTGTTGTCAATGAAGGACGTCTGAAAATGTGGCTAGGCCAGTTGTCGTAACTGGATGAATTGTTCGCAGCATAGATGTCTCGTTCTGGCTTTCTTCAACTTTGACTGTGTTTCTGGACATTCATCGTCTGGTTCTACTTTTAAAGATGCAAAGGCTGTGATTTTTTATCACAAAATTATGGTACATATAAACTATATTTTTTCTAACCTTCACCATCGAAACGTGCTTTATTGAACCACAATTTTTAAATACAATTTGACCAATAAAATGAACACATTATGGTTCGTTGGACACATTTGGGTGGTCAAGATGTCACATTTGGGTGGTCAAGATGTCACATTTGGGTGGTCAATATGTCACATTTTGATGGTCATTTTGTCACATTTTGGTGGTCAGTATGACAGTCGAGGTGTCACATTTGGGCGGTCGAGGTGTCACATTTCGGTGGTCCAGATGTCACATTTTGGTGGTCAATATGTCACATATGTGCAGTCAAAATGTCACATTTCGGTGGTCAATTTGTAACATTTGGGCAGTTAATATGTGACATTTGGGTGGTCAATATGTCAAATTTGGATGGTCAATATATCACATTTAGACGGTCAACATGTCACATTTGGGCAGTCAACATGTCGCATTTGAGTGGTCAACATGTCACGTCTGGCTGGTCAACATGTCATATTTGGGTGGTCAACATGTCACAATTGGGCAGTGGACATTTGGGCGGTCGAAGTGTCACAATGGGCGATCGAGGTGTCACATTTGGGTGGTTGAGATGTCACATTTGGGTGGTTGAGATGTCACATTTGGGTGGTCCAGATGTCACATTTGGGTGGTCATTATGTCACTTTTGGGTGGTCCAGATGTCACATTTAGGTGTTCAATATGTCACATTTGTGCAGCCAGAATGTTACATTTGGGTGGTCAATATGTAACATTTGGGCAGTTGATATGTCACATTTGGGCAGTTAACATGTCACATTTGGGCGGTCAACATGTCACATTTGGACCTTCAACATGTCACAATTGGACGGTCAACATGTTACATTTGGACTGCCAACATGTCACATTTGGACGGTCAACATGTCACATTTGGATGGTCAACATGTCACATTTGGGTGGTCAACATGTCACATTTGGATGGTCAAGATGTCGCATTTGGATGGTCAAGATGTCACATTTGGGTGGTCAAGATGTCACGTTTGGGTGTTCAAGATGTCACATTTTGGTGGTCAACATGTCACATTTGGATGGTCAAAATGTCACATTAGGGTGGTCAACATGTCACATTTGGGTGGTCAATGTGTCACATTTGGGTGTTCAAGATGTAACATTTGGGTGGTCAATATGTCACATTTGGACGGTCAACATGTCACATTTGGACGGTCAACATGTCACATTTGGACGGTCAACATGTGACATTTGGACGGTCAACATGTCACATTTGGATGGTCAACATGTCACATTTGGATGGTCAACATGTCACATTTGGGTGGTCAACATGTCACATTTGGGTGGTCAGTATGTCACATTTGGGTGGTCAATATGTCAAATTTGGGTGGTCAGGATGTTACCTTTGGGTGTCACATTTGGGTGGTCAAGATGTCACATTTGGGTGGTCAAGATGTCACATTTGGGTGGTCAAGATGTCGCATTTGGGTGGTCAAGATGTCACATTTGGGTGGTCAAGATATTACATTTGGGTGGACTAGATGTCAGAGTCAATATAGTTTATGCTGCATAACATTATTTTATGTTTCCATGTGCGTGAATATCTGTGTTCTTCATTAAAGCATTTTCTAAGGTTAGACTTGTGACTTTACTTACTAATAAGCAAGCATTTTGTTCAGATGACCAGGATGTATCTCAAACAATTCTCTGTAGGCCTCTGTTATGATGTTACGGTAAAAACCAAGTCTGTAAATTTACCATCAGAAATGTACAAATAGTTGTGTTCCCCGCAAGATGGTGTCACTTTGACATAACCTGTTCTAACAGAACTATGAAGTTTGAAAATCAATCCACATATGATGACATTTCCAGAAAGATCCTACTGATACAGCCATCCACTGATCCAGCCATCCACTGATCCAACCATCTGTACATACAAATTTTCTTGATGTGGTTAGATGTTTTTGTATTGCAAACAATGGATTTGGAGGCAGCCTGACCAACGCATGGTTAACAACTCTCTTGGATATGTTCAGATGGTCGAATCAGTCAGTGAACCTGTAAAATGAATGCACACAAAATATGCAATTATCACTTGCTATCAAAGAAGTCGGACAGAGCTCTGCACAAAGTATTCATAGGCTAACCTTATTCATGAAATGTAATGCTTGTAAGGCAAAATGACATACCCCGGTAAACAAAATTACATTATTGGTAACATACATGCAAATTTATGAACCTAACTTCCAGTGTGCTTGGTTGATTGTGGGTATTGAGTTATGGGATGTGCAAGAAATGTTAAATTCTATATACATGATCCAGCTACTCCTGGAAAATTATATTTGGGCAAATCAAATGTTCTAGAATCCTCTAAATTGCCTGTAAAAAGGTAAAAAAGGAGGAGTGGGGGAAGAGAGAGTAGGGAGAGCGAGAGGAGAGGGGGTTTGGACATACAGCCTGTATACAAAACTGCTGACCTAAACAATAATAAGCCAGTGGCTTCCTTGTCCACTTGCCACCTGGGTTTATTGCTTTGGTGGCCATCTTGTTGAGTCTGTGGCAAAGGAAGCACAGTTGACAGAAAGCAGGCTCCGTAGCATCAGGGGACACTGATGACACTTCCCTGGGCAGAAGTGGAAACATTCCATTGCCATGTCATCCGTGGTGGCACCTTAGTGATACGACACTCATCAATTCCAGTGATGCAGGACCATAGTAAATTTGACACTAACAAAATATTTAGTATGGCATAATTTTGGTATAGTCCTTAGCCAGTTTTGGAATGGCTAACATTGTCCAGAATATTTTTGGGAGTTTTTCACTTCAAAATATTCAGGTAATAATAAGGAGACAGCAGATTAATATAAATGTTTGCAGTATCTTTTTGCATGATCCCTGTGCGTTTCAGAGAAACCAATGCTCCCTAGCAGCAGTACTGCCGAGAACAAGACAAAGGTCTACTACCAGTCATGCATGGATGCAAACAAGACAATCGAGACCCTTGGTGCACAACCTTTGCTTGATCTCTTGCATCAGTTTGGGGGGTGGAGTATCAGCGATCGGTCTGGGCTGTGGAACAGTGTCACCTGGCAGTTGCAGGACATAATTGAGATGACACACAGCGCAGGACTGTACACCTTCTTTAACCTGTGGGTCGGAGAGGATGAGAAGGACAAGGACAAGAACATTCTGCAGGTTGGTGTCTCATGAAATGTTATGCCCGTAAAAGTTGTCTGTTTCGAAGTTAGTTTCTTTGATTTCACACACTGAAAACTATTATTATATATCAGCTGTTGTAGCACAAATTTAATTAGAAAGCCATCTTTTCAGAAATGTTCAGATCTGAAGTGTGTCAACAATTTAAGTAATATGTGCAATAGGTTTAATAAAAGAGTTTGTTAGAATCACTGTTTATTAAAATCATAGAAATAATTGACTTTAGCTATTAGATCGGTTAACTTGCAACAGTTTGAATAGCCTTGTGTCATAGTATACACAGGTGGAGCCACATGTATCCTTTCTTGCTGAATTTCGAGTTGTATAGTAAAAAATAATTTAATAACTTGTCTAATGATTTTATAAAAATAAAAAAAAAATTGTACAAATGAGCCAGCATGTTGTAGTCAGTACTAGAGCCAGCATGTTGTAGTCGGTACTAGAGCCAGCATGTTGTAGTCAGTACTAGAGCCAGCATGTTGTAGTCGGTACTACGGCCAGCATGTTGTAGTCGGTACTACGGCCAGCATGTTGTAGTCGGTACTAGAGCCAGCATGTTGTACTCAGTACTAGAGTCAGCATGTTGTAGTCAACACTATAGCCAGCATGTTGTAGTCAGTACTAGAGCCAGCATGTTGTAGTCGGTACTAGAGCCAGCATGTTGTAGTCAACACTATAGCCAGCATGTTGTAGTCGGTACTAGAGCCAGCATGTTGTAGTCGGTACTAGAGCCAGCATGTTGTAGTCGGTACTAGAGCCAGCAAGTTGTAGTCGGTACTACGGCCAGCATGTTGTAGTCGGTACTACGGCCAGCATGTTGTAGTCGGTACTATGGCCAGCATGTTGTAGTCGGTACTACGGCCAGCATGTTGTAGTCGGTACTAGAGCCAGCATGTTGTAGTCGGTACTAGAGCCAGCATGTTGTAGTCAATACTAGAGCCAGCATGTTGTAGTCGGTACTAGAGCCAGCAAGTTGTAGTCGGTACTACGGCCAGCATGTTGTAGTCGGTACTAGAGCCAGCAAGTTGTAGTCGGTACTACGGCCAGCATGTTGTAGTCGGTACTACGGCCAGTATGTTGTAGTCGGTACTACGGCCAGCATGTTGTAGTCGGTACTACGGCCAGCATGTTGTAGTCGGTACTAGAGCCAGCATGTTGTAGTCAACACTAGAGCCGGCATGTTGTAGTCGGTACTAGAGCCAGCATGTTGTAGTCAATACTAGAGCCAGCATGTTGTAGTCGGTACTAGAGCCAGCATGTTGCAGTCGGTACTAGAGCCAGCATGTTGTAGTCAATACTAGAGCCAGCATGTTGTAGTCAACACTAGAGCCGGCATGTTGTAGTCAACACTAGGGCCAGCATGTTGCATTTGGTACTAGAGCCAGCATGTTGTAGTCGGAACTATAGCCAGTATGTTGCAGTCGGTACTAGAGCTAGCCTGTTGTAGTCGGTACTAGCACAAGCATGTTGTAGTCAACACTAGAGCCGGCATGTTGTAGTCGGTACTAGAGCCAGCATGTTGTAGTCAACACTAGAGCTAGCCTGTTGTAGTCGGTACTAGAGCCAACATGTTGTAGTCTACACTAGAGCCAACATATTGTAGTCTACACTAGAGCCAGCATGTTGTAATCAGTACTAGAGCCAACATGTTGTAGTCAACACTAGAGCCAACATATTGTAGTCTACACTAGAGCCAGCATGTTGTAATCAGTACTAGAGCCAACATGTTGTAGTCTACACTAGAGCCAGCATGTTGTAGTCAACACTAGAGCCGGCATGTTGTAGTCAACACTAGAGCCGGCATGTTGTAATCAGTACTAGAGCCAGCATGTTGTAGTCAACACTAGAGCCAACATATTGTAGTCTACACTAGAGCCAACATATTGTAGTCTACACTAGAGCCAGCATGTTGTAATCAGTACTAGAGCCAACATGTTGTAGTCAACACTAGAGCCAACATATTGTAGTCTACACTAGAGCCAGCATGTTGTAATCAGTACTAGAGCCAACATGTTGTAGTCTACACTAGAGCCAGCATGTTGTAGTCAACACTAGAGCCGGCATGTTGTAGTCAACACTAGAGCCAACATATTGTAGTCTACACTAGAGCCAGCATGTTGTAATCAGTACTAGAGCCAACATGTTGTAGTCTACACTAGAGCCAGCATGTTGTAGTCAACACTAGAGCCGGCATGTTGTAGTCAACACTAGAGCCGGCATGTTGTAATCAGTACTAGAGCCAACATGTTGTAGTCAACACTAGATAGGTTCGATTATTTGCTTAATGAGTCAGAAACTAGACAAGCGAAAACATTGAATTGAATTAAAATTTCAGTTGGACCAGGGTGGTCTAAGCCTGGCCAGGGACCAGTACGTGAACAAGTCTGTGGAGACAGACAAAGTGCTGAAGGCATACCTCAACTACATGACCACAGTTGGGGTGCTTTTGGGGGGCGAACCCAATGACACCCGCCAACAGATGATGGAAGTGATCAAATTTGAGAAGCAACTTGCAGAGGTATGTAATTCTACTCGAGAAAATAAACTCAACATGCTAACCAAAAAGTAAGTTCTTATATAGCGCGGTATCCGGTCCTTAGGGCTGTATCCAGTCCTTAGGGCTGTATCCAGTCCTTAGGGCTGTATCCAGTCCTTAGGGCTGCTCCAAGCGCTTTACACTTCAGCCCCTGGCAAACCTGTACATTCCAAGGCCATTTCAATTTCTCTGGGAAGTATTCAGCCACGCTGCAATTACTGTGCGAAGGCTATTTGTTCACATATCCACCACTGTCTGTATTGCCAGGTACTCATTTATACAGCTGAGTGAACTGTGGCAACGTGGGGTGATCAAACTTGCCAAAAGTTCGAAACCGGGTTCTCTCGATTGAGAGTCTGGCATTCTAGCCGGTATGCTATCGCGCCCCATGCCCCAACCAACAAATAATGCCTGTATGTGGACTTCACAGTTTATGCCTTTTCCAAATTTTCCAAATATAATTTCTATTAAAGTTAAGTTTGTTTTCCTTTTTTATGCAGAGAAATATGTTATAGTTGTTATAAACAGTTGTGTAAAGAACTTAAGAAATCTAAGATCGACCATATTAGTCAATGTACATGACATTGTACTGAACATATATCACAGAATGTTTCAAGAAGCTTACAAAAACATGCTGTCCATACTGATTCTTGTAAGACAACTTTGGATCCAATACGTCTGGGTGATATTGTCATGTCATGTTCTCGTCTACTGTTGATCTAGAGCACACTGTCTCTTGTTTCTAGCTGACGATGCCACAGGAAGATCGCCGTGACGACGAGAAGCTGTACAACAAAATCACCATTGGAGATCTGCAGAAAATGGCACCCTTTGTAAGTATTGGATGACCACGCATTAACTGACTTATGATGTTGACTCATATAAAAAATCAATGCGTCACTGAATGTTGGCTGACATTTCATGGACATTTCTGGCTCAACAGAGAACCCAGTCAGTCCATCTAATATTTGGGATGACATTATATGTTGTGGCAGTTGCATAAAACAGCAGCAATTTATCAGGTAAGACACAATATAATGATTTAATTTTTACTTGGGATCAATATTTGTATTACTCTAACATTGCTTTCATAGCTTTTTGGGAGTAAAATATCTCACACTGGGGTTATATATGTAACCTCTGGTGGACTCACAGAGGGGTGGTCTGTATCTGTCACAGGGGTTATATATGTAACCTGTGATGGGCTCACAGAGTGGTGGTCTGTATCTGTCACAGGGGTTATATATTTACCCTGTGATGGGCTCACAGAGTGGTGGTCTGTATCTGTCACGGGTTATATATGTTACCTTTGATGGGCTCACAGAGTGGTGGTCTTTATCTCTCAGATGGGTTATTTATGTAACCTGTGATGGGCTCACAGAGTGGTGGTCTTTATCTCTCAGATGGGTTATTTATGTAACCTGTGATGGGCTCACAGAGTGGTGGTCTGTATCTGTCACAGGGGTTATTTATGTAACCTCTGATGGGCTCACAGAGTGGTGGTCTTTATCTCTCAGATGGGTTATTTATGTAACCTGTGATGGGCTCACAGAGTGGTGGTCTGTATCTGTCACAGGGGTTATATATGTTACCTTTGATGGGCTCACAGAGTGGTGGTCTTTATCTCTCAGATGGGTTATTTATGTAACCTGTGATGGGCTCACAGAGTGGTGGTCTGTATCTGTCACAGGGGTTATTTATGTAACCTCTGATGGGCTCACAGAGTGGTGGTCTGTATCTGTCACAGGGGTTATATATTTACCCTGTGATGGGCTCACAGAGTGGTGGTCTGTATCTGTCACAGGGGTTATAATTTTATGTTACCTTTGATGGGCTCACAGAGTGGTGGTCTTTATCTCTCAGATGGGTTATTTATGTAACCTGTGATGGGCTCACAGAGTGGTGGTCTGTATCTGTCACAGGGGTTATATATGTTACCTTTGATGGGCTCACAGAGTGGTGGTCTTTATCTCTCAGATGGGTTATTTATGTAACCTGTGATGGGCTCACAGAGTGGTGGTCTGTATCTGTCACAGGGGTTATTTATGTAACCTCTGATGGGCTCACAGAGTGGTGGTCTGTATCTGTCACAGGGGTTATATATTTACCCTGTGGTGGGCTCACAGAGTGGTGGTCTGTATCTATCACAGGGGTTGTATATGTACCCTGTGATGGGCTCACAGAGTGGTGGTCTTTATCTATCACAGGGGTTATATATGTTACCTTTGATGGGCTCACAGAGTGGTGGTCTTTATCTCTCAGATGGGTTATTTATGTAACCTGTGATGGGCTCACAGAGTGGTGGTCTGTATCTGTCACAGGGGTTATTTATGTAACCTCTGATGGGCTCACAGAGTGGTGGGTTGTATCTCACACAGGGTTATTTATGTAACCTGTGATGGGCTCACAGAGTGGTGGTCTGTATCTGTCACAGGGGTTATATATTTACCCTGTGATGGGCTCACAGAGTGGTGGTCTGTATCTATCACAGGGGTTGTATATGTACCCTGTGATGGGCTCACAGAGTGGTGGTCTTTATCTATCACAGGGGTTATATATGTTACCTTTGATGGGCTCACAGAGTGGTGGTCTTTATCTCTCAGATGGGTTATTTATGTAACCTGTGATGGGCTCACAGAGTGGTGGTCTGTATCTGTCACAGGGGTTATTTATGTAACCTCTGATGGGCTCACAGAGTGGTGGGTTGTATCTCACACAGGGTTATTTATGTAACCTGTGATGGGCTCACAGAGTGGTGGGTTGTATCTCACACAGGGTTATTTATGTAACCTGTGATGGGCTCACAGAGTGGTGGGTTGTATCTCACACAGGGTTATTTATGTAACCTGTGATGGGCTCACAGAGTGGTGGGTTGTATCTCACACAGGGTTATTTATGTAACCTCTGATGGGCTCACAGAGTGGTGGGTTGTATCTCACACAGGGTTATTTATGTAACCTGTGATGGGCTCACAGAGTGGTGGGTTGTATCTCACACAGGGTTATTTATGTAACCTGTGATGGGCTCATAGCATGGTGGTCTGTATCTCGACATTAACGCTTGTCCACTTGTCTGGAACAAATAGCTACCAGTGTAGGACAAGTACATAATCCTGGACACTTGTCCCACCAGACAAGTTCATGCCGTTGCAATATAAAACATTCTATTCATTTTAATAAAAATAAATAACGTTAATGAATTATATTATTTTGTTTGATGTCGCACGTATCACCGCATTCTTTCTGTCACGCGATTACTGCCAATGTAATCACTAGGTGGTGCATGTAGTATTTTAGAAACTAGCTTACTCACTAGGACAGCAACGCTGTTCCGTTTAAAACACCAACGCGCTGTCACCATTCCTCATTTAAATGCCCCCTTACATAGCACACTTCTGACATATATGTCCGTTTTATGTTTTGAATTTTTATTGTTATTGCTACATGGGAGCGCATAAAATTAGAATCTAATGTCAGAAACAGATCACGATCATAACAAAAGCCAGCAGCGGCATAATGGCTTAACGCCACTCGGCTTCGATGTGAAGGCTAAGTTATTACGCGTATTTATATTACTAAGCTTGTTTTGTTGCACGTATCACTGCTACATGTTAACACATGTATGCTGATAGCTACAGCAGCAACCCTAAGCCCCACACTCACAAGTATCAGTTCGTTTATGTAATTTTTCAGTCTAGTTGCATTCACAGTATACGTAGGTCATAATGAAAAGCACATTAATTAACGGTTCATTTATTCTATTTTATTAATGCAATAATTTTTTACAGTTGTTTAATTATTTTGTTGCATATTATTACCATTTGCATACTGGATTATCATAATTAATATGTTATGTGATAAGAAATTTTAGGCGCTAGCAGTATTTGTTCCATGCAGAATATTATAGTTCTTGCTAAATATGCACTGTTGTTATTTGTAAATTTGAAAATATTGTGTCTAAGTGTGCATTGCAATTGAGTTATTTCCTTTCGGTCAGAATATTTTAATTTTGCAGAATTACTTTTAAACATAATAAAAGTTGGTAATCGCTATCTTATTTCTTAGAATTGTTAAAAAAAATTCCATTAGTGGTGATCTTTATTTCTCAAAGGGTTATATATGTAGCCTATGATGGGCTCACAGAGTGGTGGGCTGTATCTCACAGGAGTTATACATGTGACCTCTGATGGGCTCACATAGTGGTGGGCTGTATCTCACATAGGGGTTATATATGTAACCTGTTATGGGCTCACATGGTGGGTTGTATCTCTTCACAGGGTTTATACATGTAACCTCAATATTCTGGTCACAGTGTATGTGTGACAACTACAGAGGCAGAAGCTGTAATGAAGGAAGGAGACATGTTCATTAGATCTCATGCTCCGTGGCACAATAAATCAGCACAAATTGTTTCTATTGACCCATCAACATGGTTTAGGTACAGGGCTTGAAAAAGTAGTTCAGGGTTGTTTCCTGAATTTCCATTTATATTGGTCAGCTTAATGACGTGGCAAAGATGTGAAGATAAAAAATAACTCGATGTAGGTTCTTCCTATAAATCGATGGCGTGTGTTGACATTGGTGTGGTGGGAGTAGGTTAGATCACTTGATACCTAAGATGTCACATCTTACTGACACAAGTCAAGAGGGGAAGTGAAATTGCAGTAAATTGTCTGCAACGAAATAGGTTTATTTCTAAGTTGTCAGCCACGCAGCTGATGGGATTACATGGCAGATTAGGCTTATAGGAGGAGGAAGAAGGAGACATGTCACAGCTGACAAGGACATGGAAATGGCTTTTAGAAATGGGTCATTGGTAGAATCATTTGTGAGGATTGATTGTAGATAATGTTTTACCTTTTGCGCATGTTTCTTCAGGTCAACTGGCTGCATTACCTCAACAATCTCCTCAGTGTGACTCCGTACAAGAAACTGGAGTCTGCGGAGCCAATCCTTGTGTTTGCTCCAGACTTCATGAAAAACATCTCGGCTCTGTTGACAGCCATCCAACAGAATGACACTGGCAAAAAGTAAATGGCACATCAGTGGTACCTTTTTAAAAATTTTTAACAAGGATTGAGATACCATATACCATATGTGCTGATGTAAACTTGACAAGGTTTCTCATAAAATTAATACTAACATACTTGGCTGAGATTGGGTCTGTCTCAAAATAGTAATAAACGTACTTGCTGAGATTGGGTCTCTCAGAATAGTAATAAATGTACTTGCTGAGATTGGGTCTGTCTCAGAATAGTAATAAATACACTTGCTGAGATTGGGCTTATCTCGGAATAGTAATAAATGCACTCGCTGTGATTGGGTCTGTCTTGGAATAGTAATAAACATACTTGGCTGAGATGGGGTCTGTCTTGGAATAAAAATAAACATACTTGACTGAGATAGGGTCTGTTTGGGAATAGTAAGAAACGTACTTGGTCGAGATTGGGTCTGTTTGGGAATAGCAATAAACATACTAGGCTGTGATTGGGTCTGTCTCGGAATAGTAATAAATGTACTTGCTGAGATTGGGTCTGTCTCGGAATAGTAATAAACAACTTGCTACGTTTGGGTCTATCTCGGAATAGTAATAAACGTACTTGCTGAGATTGGGTCTGTCTCGAAATAGTAATAAACATACTTGGCTGAGATGGGGTCTGTCTTGGAATAGTAATAAACATACTTGGCTGAGATGGGGTCTGTCTTGGAATAGTAATAAACATACTTGGCTGAGATAGGGTCTGTCTTGGAATAGTAATAAACATACTTGGCTGATATTGGATCTGTTTGGGAATAGCAATAAACGTACTAGGCTGTGATTGGGTCTATTTGGGAATAGTAATAAACGTACTTGGCTGAGTTTGGGTTTGTTTTGGAATAGTAATAAACATATTTGCTGAGATTGGGCCTGTCAAAGAATAGTAATAAACATACTTGGCTGAGATAGGGTCTGTTTGGGAATAGTAAGAAACGTACTTGGCTGAGATTGGGTCTGTCTGGGAACAACAATAATGTACTTGGCTGAGATTGGGTCTGTCAGAGAATGTTGATGGTTATACCTGGTTATACCGAGTTTGTACTTGTAATTGGATATATAAGTTAGATTTCACCCCCAAATATATAATACTTTTTATTTTAGGATCTATACAGAGGTGCTTTTAAAATTATTTTATAAGTACTTGTCCCTCAGTTGGTTTGTTTTATTTTCAGCGTCCTCAACAATTACATGAAGTGGCACGTAGCCAAGTCCATGTGTTGTTGTCTCTCAAAGCCATTCACCGAAGCACGCAAGACATTTGCACAGGTAGTCACAGGTAGGTCATCTCCCAGGTAGGTCATCTTATAATAGTCACAGGTAGGTCATCTCACCCATAATCACAGGTAGGTCATCTCACAGGTAGGTCATCTCACCAGTAATCACAGGTAGGCCATCTCACAGGTAGTTACAGGTAGGTCATCTTACCCATAATCACAGGTAGGCCATCACACAGGTAGTCGCAGGTAGGTCATCTCCCAGGTAGTCACAAGTATGTCATCTCTCAGGTAGTCACATGTAGATTATGTCCCAGGTAGTCAAGGGTAGGCGATCTCAAAGGTACTCACAGGTAGGTCATCTCTCAAGTAGTCACAGGTACGTCATCTCTCAGGTAGGTTTTCCATGTACATACTTCCTGCCATGTAGGTTGGGTAAGGTACATACATCCAGGTAATGGTAGGTAAACATTCTGCCAAATAGTCGGGTAGTGTTCAGTTGAAAGACACACCTTGTGATTAATATTTATTTTAATTAATAATATATATATTTTATAGATCATCAGTTAACAACAAGTGTCTCCTTGTGAACATCGAAAATGAGGTCATGCTTAAGAGATATGTTATTTTTTTTTGAAGAAATCACTAAGTGGATAGACGCGGGATCACAAGTAGATATTATATACTTAGATTTTCAGAAAACTTTTGGCAAAGTGCTACATCAAAGATTACTACTTAAATTAAAAGCCCATGGTATCGGGGATGGCATAATCGACTGGATAGAACAATGGCTGACTGACAGAAGATAGCATGTTGTAGTAGGTGGAGAGGTTTCAAACTGGAAATCCATTTTGAGTGGGGTACCACAAGGATCAATATTCGGACCTTTATTATTCTTAATATATATATCAATGACTTGGATGATAATATAACAAGCAACGTACTGAAATTTGCAGATGACACAAAAGTGTTTAGAATGGTTAACAATGATGGTGATAAACAACATTTACAAAATGATGTAGACAAATTAGTTAAATGGTCTGAAAAATGGCAGATGCTATTCAATTTTGGGAAATGTAAATGCCTACATACAGGACATGGGAACTTGGATGTAAACTATACAATGTGAGATACTGTTCCAGGTACTATCGTAAAAGAAAAGGACCTAGGAATAACAATAAGTGCTGACAAGGAAGTTTCAGAGCACTGTGATATTGCAGCTTCAAGGGGTAATTCTTGGGTTGATTAGGAGAAATATAACATAAAAAGAAAAAAAAACTAATTATACCTCTGAATAAAGCAATAGTTAGGCCTCATTTAGAATAATTGTGTACAAGAGACCACATTTATAAGAAGGATATAGATACACTTGAATGAATACAGAGGAGAGTAACTAAAATTATTCCAGAACTAAGAGACCTTAGTTATGAAGAACGCCTAAAAGAATGTGGTTTGACAACCCTAGACAAGGAGGTTAAGAGGAGATCAAATTGAAGTTTTTTAAGGTATTGAATGAGTATGAAAATATTGATAGAAATATGTTTTTCTCACTCATGAAAGATAGTAGAACTAGAGGACATGAGGTAAAATTAGTAAAGGATCAGTGTAGATTGGATATCAGGAAGTACTCGTTTTCACAGGGGACAATAAATGAGTGGAACAAATTATCTACTGATTTTGTAAATGCTAGCAGCGTGAATATGTTTACAAAACACATCTCGGGAGGGCGGGTTACATATACTGTAGATGAAAAATGTTGGACTCTCCATAAGCCAATGGCTTCTTGTCCACTTTGCCTTGGATGGCAATCTTGTTAAATCAATGGTAGCACATGGGATTGTCACTGATAGTGCATGTTGTAGATAGTACATGTTAGGCGTAGTGCAGTAATGCTTACAATTACACTTATGTTTCAGGAATCAAGGGTGATGAGGAACAATGGAGGTATTGCACATCAGACGTCGACAGTACGCTTGGATTTGCACTGGGTGCCATGTTTGTCAAGCAGACGTTTCACAGCAACAGCAAACAGAAGGTACGAGACCTACACTTGTTAGTGTCATCTTGCTTCCCAATACTATGGATACCCTGTGCAGAGTGTAGTAAGAACATTAATAGTTCAGGTGTTAATAGAAACAGCCATAGTAGTGGAAGCATCGTTACATCGCTCCACATGGACAGTTGGTTAAACCTCTTCATCCTAGTCACAGCTTGTTGCATAATGTAACAACTTCTCGTCGCAGACAGCTACAGTTGCATTGTCAGCATGCTATGGCCTGTAGTAGCCTTCCAATTGGTTGTGATAGGCAGAGAAGATGATTGCTGCCATCAAGGATGCCTTCAAGGCAAACGTGCAGACACTCAAGTGGATGGACCTACAGACAAAGGCAGCAGCACTCGACAAGGTGAGCATTCACAAACAACATGCAGCTGTGCATTTTTATCGTCAATGACCAACTGTTATTTCAAGTATATAATATGTTTATCTGCAAAACGTGTTATATTCAATTTGTGCGTTTTGAGATAATAAATGAAGAGTTCAGATGCAAAACCCAGCAAGTCCACCAAATTCATTTGTTTTAAATCAATGATTTTTACCTGCTGGTAGCTGTAAGGTTGACATATTCAAATTCAACTGTAATTACTTGGGTTGGGGGGCCATGAACAAAATATCCAAAATTTAAAAATCAACCTTTATTAAAAATCTCATTAATTAACAGCTCATTAATTAACATCCATCGCTGGAAATTAATGATATGAAAATGTAATAAAACCACAGAATACACAACAGTAAACATAAAAACAGTGTATTCGTTGTATTCTGCAGCTTTCCTGTTACCGCCACGATTTTCTGGACGTGGACACCCGTGTTCAAGCCAATACCTTGCTGCATTCTGCACTCGATATTCTTTGACGCCTGAAATAAAAAGCAGTTCAAATGTAAACTTCAAGATGGAAACTCTGCTTTTATTCTTTTCCATTAAAATTAGTAAATAATGTCTGTAGTGAAACTACTTTCTGACCATCAAATATCAGGGGGGGAGAGCTGTAAAACAGTATAATTTGACCCATGTTAATTCTCAGAGAATTAACATGGGTCAAATTATACTGTATTACAATTCTCACAGATCCTCTGTCTTTGGGAATCGAGATAAAATCATGGAAACACATCACTACAACAAAACTGCCACAATAACAAAAATAACCGTACTTAGTAATGGAGAAGACCCCCTCTATTAATTATGTAGACAACTGGTAAACCCCCCTACACACCACCACCTAATCCGCTTATTGAGACAGCTGAACCTTTGTGGACAAACGAGTAATGAAAAACTTAACAATGAAAAACTTGGTAATGAAAGGACTTACTTAAAATTCTTGTTTTATAATTATTAGCTTTATTTTTATTATAGATGTGATTTATTACAGATGTGATGTGTGACTGCGTAACCGGACAGAGCACTCCCCCTCCATGTAGTTCCATGTAGAGTTTCACTGAATACCCCCTCACCCCTTATTGGGTTACATAATTTGAAATCAGCCCCTAGTGATACAGAAAGTTTTTCAACGTTGATAAAGCCGATTGTATCTGATTCATCTAGCCCCCCAATAAAAATCATACTTACAGAAAATGCTAAGAAATGATGCTTGGCACACAGGAATCTTCGTTTTGTCTTCCTTCAGAAGGCTGTACTTGATCGTTAAACCTCTGTTCTTCTGCCGCCCTTCATCTTCTACTCTTGGCCTCCTGCGCTTAACCTGGCTGATATCCATGTGAGACACAAGGATTGCATCTTGCTTAACTTTATCATAAGTTGCATAGAGCTGCCCTTTAATGTATTCCAGATCGTTTTCATTCAGTGTTCCAGCAGTACAGAAACCAGTATCGTTGTGCCTACAGGCTACACGAGGAACCAATCCTTCACCACCATATCGAGCATTTTTGGCTCTGGAACAAGCCGAATTTTGCGGCTAACGCCGTTTTCTCTTTCTTGTTGGTGAAACCATTACTGGTTCTTCCATTTCATCGAAGATATCCATGATTATAATGGTTTAAAATAGCGAAATTGCAAGGAAAAACACGCTGCTTTAGCACTACAGTGCAGCGATCACGGGAGCTGCCATTTTGTGCGTCATGTGATCTGACGCTCGTCTGGTATTGGCTCTCTGTGACTTACGTGGTTCTGCCGCGATACTGTAATGGCGTTTACTTGGATATGCAAACAAGCCAGATTTTAGGTGCGTTAGGAAGCGAGACTTACGGGCTTTTGTAGCAAAGCTGATTTGAACATTGTGAAGTACACATCGAAAGCACTTACCTGCAATAGTTATCTCATTTTTCATGTATGTGGCGTTTACGCGGTTTTGCACCTGAACTCTTCAAATGTTTTTCTGTTGTACGTGGTTAAGTTTTAAGGAAAACCGTTATTTCATCAGTCATGGCATATTATGTGTTTTGCCACATAACACTTTTACCTCTGCCACTATCAACTAGATGACTGCACAAAACACTTACCTCTGCCGCTATCAACTAGATGACCGCACAAAACACTTACCTCCGCCACTATCAACTAGATGACCGCACAAAACACTTACCTCCACCACTATCAACTAGATGACCGCACTAAACACCTCTGCCACTATCAACTAGATGACCGCACAAAACACTTACCTCTGCCAATATCAACTAGATGACCACACTAAACACTTACCTCCACCACTATCAACTAGATGACCGCACAAAACACTTACCTCCACCACTATCAACTAGATGACCGCACAAAACACTTACCTCCGCCACTATCAACTAGATGACCACACAAAACACTTACCTCCGCCAATATCAACTAGATGACCGCACAAAACACTTACCTCCGCCAATATCAACTAGATGACCACACAAAACACTTACCTCCGCCACTATCAACTAGATGACCACACAAAACACTTACCTCCGCCACTATCAACTAGATGACCGCACAAAACACTTACCTCCGCCACTATCAACTAGATGACCGCACAAAACACTTACCTCCGCCACTATCAACTAGATGACCACACAAAACACTTACCTCCACCACTATCAACTAGATGACCGCACAAAACACTTACCTCCGCCACTATCAACTAGATGACCACACAAAACACTTACCTCTACCACTATCAACTAGATGACCGCACAAAACACTTACCTCCGCCACTATCAACTAGATGACAACACAAAACACTTACCTCCACCACTATCAACTAGATGACCACACAAAACACTTACCTCCACCACTATCAACTAGATGACCACACAAAACACTTACCTCCACCACTATCAACTAGATGACCGCACAAAACACTTACCTCCGCCACTATCAACTAGATGACCGAACAAAACACTTACCTCCGCCACTATCAACTAGATGACCACACAAAACACTTACCTCCGCCACTATCAACTAGATGACCGCACAAAACACTTACCTCCGCCAATATCAACTAGATGACCGCATTAAACACTTACCTCCACCACTATCAACTAGATGACCGCACAAAACACTTACCTCCGACAATATCAACTAGATAACCGCACTAAACACTTACCTCCACCACTATCAACTAGATGACCGCACAAAACACTTACCTCCGCCACTATCGACTAGATGACCGCACAAAACACTTACCTCCGCCAATATCAACTAGATGACCGCACTAAACACTTACCTCCACCACTATCAACTAGATGACCACACAAAACACTTACCTCCGCCACTATCAACTAGATGACCACACAAAACACTTACCTCCGCCACTATCAACTAGATGACCACACAAAACACTTACCTCCACCACTATCAACTAGATGACCGCACAAAACACTTACCTCCGCCACTATCAACTAGATGACCGCACAAAATACTTATCTCCGCCAATATCAACTAGATGACCGCACTAAACACTTACCTCCACCACTATCAACTAGATGACCGCACAAAACACTTACCTCCACCACTATCAACTAGATGACCGCACAAAACACTTACCTCCACCACTATCAACTAGATGACCGCACAAAACACTTACCTCCACCACTATCAACTAGATGACCGCACAAAACACTTACCTCCACCACTATCAACTAGATGACCGCACAAAACACTTACCTCCACCACTATCAACTAGATGACCGCACAAAACACTTACCTCCACCACTATCAACTAGATGACCGCACAAAACACTTACCTCTACCACTATCAACTAGATGACCGCACAAAACACTTACCTCTGCCACTATCAACTAGATGACCACACAAAACACTTACCTCCACCACTATCAACTAGATGACCACACAAAACACTTACCTCCACCACTATCAACTAGATGACCGCACAAAACACTTACCTCCACCACTATCAACTAGATGACCGCACAAAACACTTACCTCCACCACTATCAACTAGATGACCGCACAAAACACTTACCTCCACCACTATCAACTAGATGACCGCACAAAACACTTACCTCCACCACTATCAACTAGATGACCGCACAAAACACTTACCTCCACCACTATCAACTAGATGACCGCACAAAACACTTACCTCCACCACTATCAACTAGATGACCGCACAAAACACTTACCTCCACCACTATCAACTAGATGGCAGAACAAAGCCACTCTTAACTTAACTTAAGTTTCTGTAGTTTTGGCATATAATGCATTTTGCAGATACATGTTTCATATGCACACATACACATTTAAGTACCATTCAGTGTTTATTTTATTGGGTATGATAAACTGTGGTAAGCTTCTTACTGTTTAGTGATTGGCGAAAGTGCTAAAAATGCAACTACTTTCCCACTGATCCTTGTATGTCTTAAGAGAGTAAGAGAGTGTCTATGGTATGATGCGCATATCTTAAGAGGACAAGATAATCGATAATGACAAAAGTTAAGGCTGAGCTCGCCATTGATGTCTGTGTTTCTCGTGTTTCTTCCAGGCTGATGCCATCAATGATAAGATTGGGTTTCCGGCATTCATCCTCAACAGGACAGCATTGGATGAACGCTACAAAGATGTCAGTTTTATTTGTTCTCATGCCTACACAAGTAACCCAGTTAAGCTATTCTTATCACATAGTAAATTAATATAAATAAATAAGCATTTCTGAAAAATATTATTCACTTAAAAATGGACTTTTTGCTTTATATTTTGAAGTTGACACTGTTATAGTAGTGATTGCCCACAAATTACTTCATGGAAAAATGAGAATTTTCGATTATCTGGGGTTTTTCCTCACAAATATAGCCCCGTCCCTTTAAAAGGTGTATTAAATATATGTTTTCATCAGTACAAAGAGAATTACTTGCTGATTTTAGGTTTTAAAAAATGCCTTTAATGCGTGCTTTATAACAGGAAATGATACATGTGTCATCTACCTTTCAGTTGGAGGTGAAGGAGAACGAGTATTTCCTCAACAACCTGCGTGATCAGAGGTACACGATGAAGAGAAACTTAAACAAACTGCGCAAGAAGTCAGACAAAAACAGGTGGAGAAACAGTTACTTTCACTTTCGTATTCACTTCAGCAGTTAGATTGCATGGCATGGGTTACTTCTCAGAATCACCAGAAACTAGAACTGACTTTTTGTTTTCACAGGGTCACATAAAACATTGTTTTTACAATTCAATATGTGCCAACCCTGGGTGGCGCACACCTGTGAGACTGGTGCCAACCCTGGGTGATGCACACATGTAAGACTGGTGCCAACCCTGGGTAGCGCACAACTGTAAGACTGGTGCCAACCCTGGGTAACGCGCAACTGTAAGACTGGTGCCAACCCTGATTGATGCACACCTGTAAGACTGGTGCCAACCCTGAGTGATGCACACATATAAGACTGGTACCAACCCTGAGTGATGCACACCTGTAAGACTGGTGCCAACCCTGAGTGATGCACACATATAAGACTGGTACCAACCCTGAGTGATGCACACATATAAGACTGGTGCCAACCCTGATTGATGCACACCTGTAAGACTGGTGCCAGCCCTGAGTGATGCACACCTGTAAGACTGGTGCCAACCCTGAGTGATGCACACCTGTAAGACTGGTGCCAACTCTGAGTGATGCACACATATAAGATTGGTGCCAACCCTGAGTGATGCACACATGTAAGACTGGTGCCAACCCTGAGTGGTGCACACCTGTAAGACTGGTGCCAACCCTGAGTGATGCACACCTGTAAGACTGGTGCCAACTCTGAGTGATGCACACCTGTAAGACTGGTGCCAACTCTGAGTGATGCACACCTGTAAGACTGGTGCCAACTCTGAGTGATGCACACATATAAGACTGGTGCCAACTCTGAGTGATGCACACATATAAGACTGGTGCCAACTCTGAGTGATGCACACCTGTAAGACTGGTGCCAACCCTGAGTGGGGTACACCTGAAAGACTGGTAACAGAAATCGATAAAACCCACACACAAACCCATACGATTATCACTCTTTGGATGTGCTTCTTTGACTGTGATCTGTTATTTGCATGTCATGTGACAACACAAGCCACATCCTTGTTCAAAGCACATAAAACTGTAAAGAAAGTCACCTGTGCCCATAAGACCATCAAATAAAAAACGTAAATGTTACAGGTGATGTCCGTCAGTCTTGGTACCATCATTAAAACGCACCAAGACTATTCCTGCTGACATAACGTCTGAGTTACCTTAGAATATGTAGAAACCAGGAGAACAAAACATAGTGGACATTTCACTGAGGCGGTTAGTTGATTGGGTGGTCAGCCTGCTAGATGACCAGGGTCTGCTGTGTAGATTACAAGAAGTTAGTTGATTGGGGTGGTCAACCTGCTAGATGACCAGGGTCTGCTCTGTAGATTACAAGAAGTTACAGATAAGAATGCTGTTTTCTTGCAGTTGGAGCATGACCCCAGCGACTGTGAACGCCTACTATCAACCAACAAAGAACGAGATTGTCTTTCCTGCTGGCATTCTTCAGTCACCCTTCTATGACCAGCTGTACCCTCAGTGAGAACGCACACATTTACAGTTATCTAGTTAAAATGACAGTTCTGCTTTATACAACCATTCGGTTTACATGTTATGCGATGTTTTGTTTACTTTGTATGTGTTCTCACTAGATGGCAGTATGGTCAGGAGACCCTGTGGGGGATGGTGACCCTTGCGGGTCTGAAGACTTACTGTATACTTCTCATGCTCAATCTACAAAGATACAGTTTCTCTTGCATAAGGACATGGAATCGTTTGTAAGAAACCATGTTGTTGTAAGAAACCATGTTGTTGTAGATGGGTGTTAGTTATTATTGTTGCTGTTGGTTGTAAACTGAGCCAGATGACCACACTGTTCAGCCCTATGACAGCCTTGTGTCCACACACAGTGTCCCGACAGCTGCTTCTATTCAGGGCTGTGTGACCATGAATAATTTAACAAGATTTAACAAGATTTGCCATCCAAGCCAAAGGCCCAGATGGCAAGTGGACAAGGAAGCCATTGGCTTATCGAGAGTCCAACAATGTTCATCTACTTATAGCCCGCCCTCCTGAGATATGTGTCAACCTTGTTTTTAAACATATTCACGCTGCTAGCAGTTACACAATCTGTAGACAATTTGTTCCATTCATTTATTGTCCTCTGTGAGAACGAGTGCTTCCTGATGTCCAATCTACATTGATCCTTTACTAATTTTACCTCATGTCCTCTAGTTCTGCTATCCTTCTTGAGTGAGAAAAACATATTTCTATCAATATTTTCATACCCATTCAATATCTTAAAAACTTCAATCTGATCTCCTCTTAACCTCCTTGTCTCTAGAGTTGTTAAACCACATTCTTTCAGGCGTTCTTCATAACTAAGGTCTCTCAGTTCTGGAATCATTTTAGTTGCTCTCCTTTGTATGCGTTCAAGCGTATCTATATCCTTCTTACGATATGGTCTCCATGCTTGTATACAGTATTCTAAATGAGGTCTAACTATTGCTTTATAAAGAGGTATAATTAACTTTTTTCCCTTGTATGTTATGTTTCTTCTAATCAATCCAAGAATTTGATTACCCTTTGAAGCTGCAATACCACACTGCTCTGAAACTTTCATATCAGCGCTTATTGTAACTCCTAAGTCCTTTTCTTTTACAGTAGTACTCAGAACAGTATCTCCCATTTTATAGTTTACATTCAAGTTCCTATGTCCTGTATGTAGGCATTTACATTTCCCAAAATTGAACAACATCTGCCATTTCTCAGACCATTTCACTAATCTGTCTAGATCGTTTTGTAAATGTTGTTTATCACCATCAGTATTAACCTTTCTAAACAGTTTTGTGTCATCCGCAAATTTCAGTATGTTACTTGTTATACTGTCGTCCAAGTCATTGATATAAATTAAGAATAATATAGGTCCTAATACTGATCCTTGAGGTACCCCACTCAAAACCGATTTCCAATTTGAAACTTCTCCATCTACTACAACTCGTTGTCTTCTGTCAGTCAGCCATTGTTCTATCCAGTCAGTTATGCTATCCCCGATACCATGGGCTTTTAATTTAAGTAGTAATCTTTGATGTGGCACTTTGTCAAAAGCTTTCTGAAAATCTAAGTAGATAATATCTACTGGCGATCCCACGTCTATCCACTTAGTGATTTCTTCCAAAAAACATAACATATTTGTTAAGCATGACCTCGCTTTAAGGAATCCATGTTGAGATGAATTTAATAATTTATGCTTAACGAGGAAGTCCACCATATGGTCTTTAATTAACCTTTCTAATAATTTACAAATCACTGACGTTAAACTCACTGGTCTGTAATTCTCTGACTTATTTCTCGAACCCTTTTTAAATAATGTTATGATGTTTGCTTCTTTCCATTCAAACGGAACAACTCCCTCTTTTAATGACAAGTTGAATACTCTTGCAAATGTCCATACATCTGTGTGTGTATCTGTTGTTAAATCTACAAGTTGTTATCCTCATGTCTGATGTAATTCTCTTGCTTGTCTCACGTGGCTAAAACTGTAGTGTTGTGTCTGAAGAGACTATAAATTACCAGACATTTAACCACTTGTTTCTTGCAGATCCCTGAAGTTTGGCAGCATGGGGGTAGTGATGGGACATGAGTTGACACACGCCTTTGATGACCAGGGTAAGTTTGGTATCACGGGGGTAGTGATGGGACATGAGTTGACACACACCTTTGATGACCAGGGTAAGTTTGGTATCATGGGGGTAGTGATGGGACATGAGTTGACACACGTCTTTGGTGACCAGGGTAAGTTTGGAAACATGGAGGTAGTGATGGGACATGAGTTGACACACGTCTTTGGTGACCAGGGTTAGTTTGGAAACATGGAGGTAGTGATGGGACATGAGTTTACACACGCCTTCGATGACCAGGGTAAGCTTGGCAGCATGGAGTGGTGATGGGACATGAGTTTACACACGCCTTCGATGACCAGGGTAAGCTTGGCAGCATGGGGTGGTGATGGGACATGAGTTTACACACGCCTTCGATGACCAGGGTAAGCTTGGCAGCATGGGGTGGTGATGGGACATGAGTTTACACATGCCTTCGATGACCAGGGTAAGCTTGGCAGCATGGGGTGGTGATGGGCCATGAGTTGACACACGCCTTAGATGACCAGGGTAAGCTTGGCAGCATGGGGTGGTGATGGGACATGAGTTGACACACGCCTTCGATGACCAGGGTAAGCTTGGCAGCATGGGGTGGTGATGGGACATGAGTTGATACACGCCTTCGATGACCAGGGTAAGCTTGGCAGCATAGGGTGGTGATGGGCCATGAGTTGACATACGCCTTCGATGACCAGGGTAAGCTTGGCAGCATGGGGTGGTGATAGGGACATGAGTTGACACACGCCTTCGATGACCAGGGTAAGTTTGGCAGAATGAGGGTGGTGATGGGCCATGTGTTGACACACGCCTTTAATGACCAGGGTAAGCTAGGCCACTGCAGCTGTAATGCTATTTACCCCTTCAGTCAATTGTTACATCTTTGTAATAGTTTAATATGTCATCAAAATGTTACCATTTTCTATGTCATGCCAAAGATTTCTGGAGGCATGTCCATAATGTTTTTCTCTATCCTTTGTATCCAATTACCTCAACAACCTGCACCCAACAAAACATGTTTACTGATTAAATGTGAATGCAAATTGTTGCAGTGAGACTGTGTGCATACTTTCAGGAAGAGAGTACGACAAATACGGAACTCTAAGACGCTGGTGGACCAACTCGTCCATAGAACACTTTAACGAACGCACACAGTGCATTGTCCAGCAGTATTCCAGTTACAAGATTGGCAAAGATAATGTAAGTATCACAGGTACACCAAGGATTATCTACAAGTGTATTTGTCTATCAGCACTTGCCAGGCTGGAAAACTTTATGTGGATTATATATATATGTGCGTGCATGTGTGAATTATACTGATACTAATATCTTTGGCAACCAACATGTATTTTAACGAACCACAGTTGTTTAATGTTTTCACCATTATCTATTTAATTTGAATGTTTTGACTTGAATATTATGTTTACATTGCATGCTGATGATCAAGGCCAATAATCATAAACAGATACATGTTACATTAACATAAACAAACAGAGGTTACATTACATTAACATAAATAGACAGATATTACATTGCATTAACATAAACATATAGATGTTACATTACATTAACATAAACAAAGGTTACATTACATTGACACAAACAGAGGCAACATTACATTAACATAAACAGATAGAGGTTACATTACATTAGGACAAACAGAGGTTACATTACATTAGCATAAACAAATAGAGATTACATTACATAAACAGAGGTTATATTAACATAAACATATAGAGGTTACATTACAATAACATAAACATATATAGGTTACATTACATTAACATAAACAAATAGATGTTACATTACATAAACAGAGGTTACATTACATTAACATAAACAAATAGAGTTTGCATTACATTAACATAAACATATATAGGTTACATTACCTTAATATAAACAGATAGAGGTTATGTTACATTAAAAAAATAAAAATAGAGGTTACATTACATTAACATAAACAGAGGTTACATTACATTAACATAGGTTAATAATAATAATGCACTTTATTTTTACACTCATATCCAGAGTACAACTCTGTTCAAGGGTGTTTACAATGACTAATGTGTACTAAAATGTGCATTACATTACATTGACACAAACAGAGGTTACATTACATTAACATAAGTTAAATTACATTAACATAAACATAGAGGTTACATTACATTAGCATAAACAGATAAAGGTTGCATTACATTAAGGCACATTTGCTGGTGAAGATGTCAGAATGGAAATACTTTATACTATATAAGATGATTTTACGATAAGAATGATCAGACTTGTAGCTTTGATGCCTTGATCTTCTGACATTGTGTTCTTAGATGCTACCTATTGTGATAACAAATAATGTTGGTCTTGGTGTAATCAAACTGCCATACTTCAGCACTACACTTTTATGCAGTTATGTAATCGGTTTTGGTGAAATAAAAAGTGTCTGAACTCAAAGGCAGTTTACCAATTTGTTGTAGATTCGAGGCAAACAGACACTAGGAGAGAACATTGCTGACAATGGAGGTTTGAAGTCTGCATACCACGTGAGTGCCTTGTGAAGCCTTTATAGAACCAATCTCACGACAGAAAGTACATATTGATTGGGCTCATTACCGAGGTTTGAGCAGGTTCGCAGTCAGACAATAATGATCTCAGCTTGTTTATCATGATATCTTCTGTAGGACATATTTTGCTTAAAATCTAGTGTTTTACTTGAAATTCTATGTAAATACGTAAAACATTTTTCACTGGTTAATCAGCCTATAGCATTCTGATTGAGTGACGCCATCTGTCAAGCTATGAAATATACCCGTATCAAACAAAATCCACTTGGTGAGAAATCTGTCTGGCTAGCTGCTTACTTTCCATGGAATCATCACAAATATTTATACTTCAACTGTTATAAATTAGTCATTAAATTTTATTTATACCTTTGCAATCAACACAGGAAAATATAATTATACGCTATAAGAGCAGATTTTCCATAAATTTAAAACAAATCATGAGATACAGTCGTATTCCTCCAAAACATCTGTATCAAATGCTGGTAATCGATACGACACGGCAGGTCAGCTTATGTTACAATAAGTACTGTGTATGTTTAATGACTCGCAAGTAAATGGTTGTATTCTTATTGGGAAGACTATATTCTCATACGCTGGGCACTTAACTGAGACAGTGGAGTCGTAGGAGAATGATACGGGTGTGTAACCCATATATGCTCCACTGTTTGTAGGCATACGACAGATGGATAGAAAGAAATGGAGAGGAGAAACCGTTGCCGGGTCTCAACTACACGCATCGACAACTCTTCTTCATTGCCTTCTCGCAAGTCAGTGTTGTCAACTGTCAAGACAGTTTAGTCATAGTATCATTTGACATTGACTTCTCACAAGTCAGTGTTGTCAACTGTCAAGACAGTTTAGTCATAGTATCATTTGACATTGACTTCTCTCAAGTCAGTGTTGTCAGCAAACTGTCAAGACAGTTTAGTCATAGTATCATTTGACATTGACTTCCGGAATCTTGGTGCAGCAGCAACTTGAAATTGGTGTAGAGAATTTACAGAAAAAAGTGGAATATCGAATAGAATAAGTATTACTATTGTATATATATTATACATAAACGTATTGTAGACATATATTAGAAAATGTTTTTTGTTGATTATTAGTCAGAGGCAGGATTTTAGAGTAAGTTAGTTCCGGACTCCGACAGGGAAGTCAGTGAGTGTTAATAGGGTTGTTTACCATTCGAAAATTGAGATAACATAGTGAATAGTCAGAAACTGTGGAATATTGGTTAGAATAAGTATTACTATTACACATATACTATATACACAAACTTCTTATAGACATATATTAAGAAACTGTTTTTGTTAACACAGGCAGTATTTTTCCTGGAATAAAAATCAACGAGCGTTAAGGGGGAGTTTGGTTACAGGTCGTGAATTAAACTGGTGTACCAAATTATCGTATACATTGTTAAATATATATTAGATATAGTGATACATTTACATAAATTACATACATATGGTAATATCTGACATAGTTGTAGTAAACGATTTCGGTAAAAAGGAAATAACAGCAGGATTTCAGCATAAGTTCGTTTACACTGACTTCATTGTTTTGTTTACACAGTGTTCTCCGTATTCGCTAGGTGGCAGGCTTTTTCTTTGCCCGTGCGAGCTTAGTAGAAAAGACATAGTTAGCAAGTATATTAGCCTAAAGTGTTCTTTTGAAGAAAAAAAACAGCCTTATTCAAGGCTAATGTAGCAATCAGATTAAGTCTAAATTTTGTAATGGCGCCATGCAAATGGCAGGTAAAGGCCACCAGGCATTTAATATGCAGCAGTTGTAGCAACTGGGTGGACTTCGTGAAGTCCTGGGCTGAGGTTCAGGCGGATAGTTTTAGTTTTTAGTGTAGGGGATGTACGAGGATGAAGGAACTTGAAGAGGAGTTAGAACAGCTGAGGCTGCTTGTTGTGGCAGTGGTGGGAAGGGAACAGGTGGGTTGTGCCAGTGGTTCTGGTGGGGGGACAGTAGAAGATAAAGTGGGGGAAGACGACGAAAGAAATGCTAGGGAGAGCTTACTTCAGCCTGGGAGGAGGCTGAGAGGAGGTTAGGTGACAGGTCGTAGGGAGACAGGACGTAAGGAGACGGGACGGAGGGAGACAGGACGAAAGGAGACGAGAAGGAAAGAAATGGGAGGGAAGACAAATGGATCAAAGGAAAGGGGAGTGGGGGAGACAGTAGCGAGTCAGGGGGGAAGGAGACAATAGTTAAGGTGATGGGAGTGATGGAGACGGGAGGGAAGATGTCAGGAGGGAAGGCGACGGGAGCGCAAGTTAGCCAGGAGACGGGAGAGAAAGGTGACAGGTTGATGAGTGAGAGAGAGCCTGATAACAGTCTGCCACCAAGTAACAAGGCTGCAGGACAGAATGTGATGGAGGGGATCCACCAGAAGAACTATTCCAATGGCAGTGATAGAGCGGGTCAGAAAGAGAGCAAGGGTGTTTGTGGAGGACTCAACAGGAAAAACCGACACAGAGTCTTAAACAAGGGAGATGATGTGGTAGTTTGCTTGCCTGGCGCCAAAATAGAGGCGATAACTGA
Source organism: Lamellibrachia columna (assembly GCA_963662155.1). Classification (NCBI taxonomy): domain Eukaryota; kingdom Metazoa; phylum Annelida; class Polychaeta; order Sabellida; family Siboglinidae; genus Lamellibrachia; species Lamellibrachia columna. The sequence continues at coordinate 52,270,424 of OY759267.1, forward strand.
GAGGGTAGAAAACATCATGGGTTCGGGCAAGGGTGGATCTGTTTTAGTACACGTAGGGACAAATAACATAGAGAGGGAGGGTACAACTGAAATACAGGAATTTGGTCAGAACACTAAAGCAGACGCGGGTTGAGCAGGTAATACTGTCAGGGATTTTACCAGTAATAGGAAGGAGGGGTCATAGATATCGAAATTGCCGGGGGGGGTGGCAATTAACATGCTAGTCAAGTAGCTATGTAGGGAAGAGGAAATTGGTTTCGTGGATTTGTGGGGAAGTTCTAGAAAGAAACACTTGTCAAAAGAAGCTGTTAGAAAAATAGTGTTTAAGCAAACTATGTGGAGGGTTTATAGGCGTACCAGAAAGGATGAAGACTATGCAAATTACAAAGAGGCACTTAACCTAGCTACAACTGAAATTAGAAAATCTAAAAGAACCTTTGAAAAAAAATTGGCAGGTAATATAAAAAACGACAGCAAGAGTTTCTGTGCTTATGTAAGGAGTAAACAGAAAGTTCGAGGTAAGGTCGGACCACTGGAAAACAACAGGGGAAGACATAATTTCAAACAGATTTCAAATGGCAGAGGTCCTGAATGAGTATTTCAGCTCAGTTTTTACCACAGAAGATATCAGCTCACTTCCAGTTCCATTTACTAAATTTGAGGGCAATAAATCAGAACATTTTGGGCAGTTATTTGTAACTCCTGAAATGATAGCAAAGAAAATTAAGAAGATGAAAGATAATAAATCACCTGGAGTTGATGAGATCCCACCAAAACTGCTTAAGGAAATTGTTGAGCAAATTAGTACACCACTTGCCAAATTTTTTAACTTGTCACTAGAAGAAGGAATAGTTCCTTCAGAATGGAAAGAAGCATTACGCCGCTATTTAAGAAGATATCGAGGAACAAGCCAGAAAATTACAGACCAGTGAGTTTAACATCAGTTGTATGTAAATTACTTGAAACATTAATTAGAGACCACATGGTGGAATTCTTTGTAAAACATAAATTAATAAATACATCTCAACATGAGTTCCTAAAAGCAAGGTCATGTCTAACCAATCTCTTATGTTTTTTTAAGATGACGGGTCACCAGTGGATGTTGTCTACTTAGATTTTTAGAAAGCTTTTGATAAAGTGCCACATAAAAGATTGTTACTTAAACTAAAAGCCCATGGTATAGGTATTAGGTAATGATGTAATCAACTGGATAAAAAAGTGGCTTACAGACAGAAAACAGAGAGTAATAGTAGATGGTGAGATTTCAAAATGGAAATAGGTTTTGAATGGGGTACCACAGGGATCAGTATTAGGCCCTATACTGTTTTTAATATATATAAACGATTTGGAAGATGACACATCTAGCAAAGTACTCAAATTTGCAGATGACACAATGATACTAATGATACTCTAATGATACAGATAAACAAAGTTTACAGGATTATCTAGATAAATTAGTTAAATGGTCAGAAAAATGGCAAATGTTATTCAATTTTGGGAAGTGTAAATGTATACACATAGGACATGGAAACATGGACGAAGAATATAAAATGGGGGATGCTGTACTAGGTAGAACCACACAAGAAAAGGACTTAGGAGTAACATTTAGTGCTGACATGAAAGTTTCAGAGCAATGTGGGATTGCTGCTTCGAAAGGAAATAAAATTCTAGGGCTAATTAGGAGAACTATCACGTATAAGGAGAAACAGCTAATTGTACCCCTGTACAAAGCAATAGTTAGATCACATTTGGAATATTGTATTCAAGCATGGAGGCCATATCGTAAAAAGGACATAGACAAGCTAGAAAGAATACAACGAAGAGCAACTAAAATGATTCCAGAATTGAGAGACCTTAGTTACGAAAGTCGCTTATTACAATGTAGTTTGACAACACTAGAGACTAGGAGACTAAGAGGAGACCAACTAGAAGTGTTTAAAATAGTGAACGGTTATGAGGATGTTGATAGGAATATGTTCTTCAAACTTAAAGAAGGCAGTAGAACCAGAGGACACAAAGCAGCATTAGTTAAGGAACAGTGTATGTTGGACATGAGAAAGTACTCTTTCTCACAGAGGGTGATAAATGAATGGAACAAACTGCCAAATGATTGTGTTAATACTAGTAGTGTGAATATGTTTAAAAATAAAATTGACAGATATTTGATAAGGGCGGGGTACACATAGATGAGAAAATTGTTGGACTCTCGATAAGCCAAAGGCTTCCTTGTCCACTTGCCATCTGGAACTTGTTGTTTGGGAAGGCAATCTTGTTAAATCTCTTGTTAAATCTCTATATCCAAACTAACTATGCCTTTCATTCATCTGTAACACACCAGGAAGTCTAACTGAGGCATGACCTCAAATAGGGAAGCTTTTGTCTGAGATAGTGTCTAATTTTATTTCAAGTTGGTGTGACAACAACCACCTCAAACTCAATGTTAGTAAGACTCAAGAGATGATTTTTGATGCTAAATGTATTGTTGCCGATCACTTGCCTGTTGTTATCCATGGTGAAGAAATTGCCCAGATCGGTCAGTACAAATACCTAGGTGTCCATTTTGATAACCAAATTAGCTGGAATGTCCATGTTCACAGTGTGTGCTCCAAAGTCCACCAGCGATTGTATTTTCTCCGAAGATTGAGAGCTTTTGGTGTTGATGAGAAAATACTAGTTCTTTTTTATATCGCTCCATTATTGAAAGCATACTGCGCTATGGGATTACTGCTTGGTTTGACAATCTGTCTGTTCAGTTGAAATCACAACTTTCTCGCTTGTCAAGTCAAGATTATTTATGATACCAAACATGTTTTACATAATGACTTTCAGCTCCTGCCATCTGGCAGATGCTATAGAACTCCTCCGTGCAGGCTTAATAGATACAAATACTCATTTGTGCCACTGTCCATTAAACAACTTAACTCATTTTGCCTGCTGCAAACAGTGTCACTTGTCGTTCCTAGCATAACAAGTAATGTGTATGCAATGTATAAAATGTCTATTCATTTATTTATTTATTATTATTACTATTATTATTAATCTGTCTCACTGTCTGCTTATCTGCCGCTTTTGTAGAATGGTTTTATTTATATATTGCAGTCATGTCTGTTCTTACCCGAGACAAATTTCTCCATTTCATTGTTGAGACAATAAAGAATTATCTTATCTTATTTTATCTTAAGTTGCGGCATAATGTATATATAGACATGAAACGCTGCTTGTCACATCATAATTATTTATGTTATACATAACTCACATACTGGTGTCATACGCCCTAATTTTGACCAAATTTCCATTTTGGCATCCGGTCTGTACCGTGCTATTTGTGATTGCTACTGTTGTCTGCCTTTTCTAAGCAAACTGTTCACTTTTCCTATCAACCTGTGTCTATGGGAATGGTTATATCTTCTGTAAACCATTTCTTTGTTAGGGTTAAGCTGACCACTACAGTTATGTTCTTACAGGTTTGGTGTTTCCATAACATCCTTGAGGCTGACCACTACAGTTATGTTCTTGCAAGTTTGGTGTTCCCACAACATTCCTGAGGCTGACCACTACAGTTATGTTCTTACAGGTTTGGTGTTTCTGTAACACCCTTGAGGCTGACCACTACAGTTATGTTCTTGTAGGTTTGGTGTTCCCACAACACCCCTGAGGCGGACCACCTGTCCATCCTCACCGATCCTCACAGCCTGCCGAAATTCCGAGTGATCGGGTCTCTCGCCAACTCCCATGACTTCAGCCAACAGTTCAAGTGCAAGAAGGGAGACGCGATGTATGTGAAGGACAAAACATGCAACGTCTGGTAGTGGGTTCATGTCAACCTGGTCCTGTGGCCCGATAGATGGCTGATGCTACTGTGGCAACTCTGTGAACCTGCTGTGGTTGTGGAGCAGATGTACTGTGCTTCATCACAAAATACATAGCATAGGATAGCAAGTTACACATGGCCCTTGTGATGTATTGCATTTGGAGTGTCTGGCTGAGATCAAAATGTAGACTGCAATAATGGATGGTCCCTTGCGATAAGACTGGTTGCTGTGTGGCTTATGAAGAGACGCAAGCTTCATTGGAGTTTTTGATGGAAGTGTGTTAGTGTGGGAAGTGGATTAGTGCTGGAAGTGTATTAGTGCTGGAAGTGTATTAGTGCTGGAAGTGTATTAGTGGGGTTCCTGGCCAAGATGTCCCAGCAACCGTATGTACCAATTTATTTTGTGTAATATTGTATGTTGTACGAGTACATTTGGACAGGTAGTTTTTTTAATGCTACCATGGAACATTAAGATGGGTAGTTTTTGTAATGGAACATTTGTTTAACTGAGCAAAAGCAGCCAATGTTTTCTGGTTAATTCATAGTAGAACATATTAATAGTAAAAATTATAAACACCAGGTAACGTTGTTAATTCTGATGATTTAAGCATATTATTTGTTAATAGTTCAGCTGCAAGTTATAGAAAAAAATGTAGTAATGTCATTTTATATATATATATATATATATATATATATTATATATATATATATATGACACTGCATACAATATTCATCATTACTCTTTAAATATATATAAAAGAAAGAAATGACAAAAGTTTTTCTTCGTTCTTCACTATTAGCATCGACCTGTCGGGATATTGCTGCGGCAACCCATGTCAGGGCAAATTGTTTGAGTGGAGACACTATATAAAATGTAGATGTGTCTGGACTATGTGTTACATTGGTGACATCCCTTCACTTCACTATATAAGAATGTGGATGTGTCTGGATTATGTGTTACATTAGTGACATCCCTTCACTTCACTATATAAGAATGTGGATGTGTCTGGATTATGTGTTACATTGGTGACATCCCTTCACTTCACTATATAAGAATGTGGATGTGTCTGGATTATGTGTTACATTGGTGACATCCCTTCACTTCACTATATAAGAATGTGGATGTGTCTGGATTATGTGTTACATTGGTGACATCCCTTCACTTCACTATATAAGAATGTGGATGTGTCTGGATTATGTGTTACATTGGTGACATCCCTTCACTTCACTATATAAGAATGTGGATGTGTCTGGATTATGTGTTACATTGGTGACATCCCTTCACTTCACTATATAAGAATGTGGATGTCTCTGGACAAAGTGTTACATTGGTGATGCCACAAGACACGTATATAATGTATTAGCCAATGTAGGACAACATTTGGAAAGTGAAACATGACCACTGGTACAATTTGCCTGAGGTTGTAAGTGTTCAGTATTTCTGTGCTGTTGTAAGAGTAATGGTGATATTTGAGATGATTACTCCTGTATGTGTGTATAACTATGGGTATGTGTACAAGCATATGAACTTTGTGATTCATACACTTGATATTTAACAATAAGAAATATGAATTTGCATTTATTTATTTTATCACCGTCATATTATGCTGTAGCTGCACAAAAACTATTAACATGCGCACACATGAGTTGTCATACCTGCGTGGACAAACATACACGTAGGCATGTCTTTATTGAAACACATCTGGGTAATCTGCAGCCTTCATTCTGACACGTAGGTCTGCATAGTTGGTTTATCTCGTTGTTATTCTTCACTAGTTGATGTCCACAGGTTCAGTGTAGCACCAATATGTTTATTCTCTTACGTTGCACTCATATGTTTTGTAGCCAAACAGTCAAGTTTGTCTGTTGTACTGTAGCACAAATAGGTTTCATGTTCTATTCATGTCATTCAAATATATCTGTATTTTTGTGCGATGTTGTGACTAAAATTATCAGTTCATCTACTAAACAGAAATGGAATTAATTATTCATTTGCGTATTATCGACGTTGTCACATGTCAGTTAATTCTTCCAGCTATGTGACTTATGTCTATTTATTTTTCAAGATTCTTCATGCCAAGTTATGAAGATGAAGTCCAATAGAACTCTCAGCATACAACAAAGCCAGTTTCATAGTTCACAATGCAACATCTTTAGAACTACTTCAACATAACCCTGATTTACCCTGCATTAAACCGATTCTTATTGTATGAAACTGTTGATTCTGCATTTATCTTATTTTAAATGCGTGTAATTATATAGATATACTTTTAGAACACTTTCTGAGTAAACCACTGGCGTGATATTCTTGATTTTAGTCGCACGTGGTTAGTTTTATTATCTCTTGGGTGCATCGCCCCCCAAACTATGACTTGTTTTGCTTTAAAAATGAAGGATCTCCAAGTTTTCCACCCGACAGTGGCTCTATCTGGATAGTGGGTTACTACTACGAAATAGTGTAATATGAAATTAAATCAAACTTATACTGTCGATTGAAATTACAATAAACACAAATGATACGTTTTGGTTAAAGGACGTGAATAAGAAACGAAAACATAAATTAAACGTAATTCAAGTAACGGACTCGAAGGATAACGCCTGTATAAGGTCGCGGTTCAGTCAACGATGACCCGTGGCTGTGAAGACTGGTACTTTGACGAGACCGCTCAAATAACGTTGAACGGAACCAACGTCTGGATGTCCGCTGTCATCGCAGGCCGTTCTGCCGTAGAGACACGCAGATGGACCAGTGGCGTATCTAGGATCTGACAAAGGCGAGGGCGCCAAGGGGGAGGCCAAGCCTAGTCACCCATGCTACCATGTAGCGGCGCAACGGGAAAATACGATAAAAAATTATGTCAAAGGGGAGAGGCATGGCCCGGTGCCCCCTCCTCCCAATACGCCACTGACTGGTGGAGGAGGCATGGTCACATTCTAAGAATGAACGAAAATCGTCTCGTATAACCAGCCTAACTGTAGCAACATCGCCGCAACGCCCGCCGCTCGACCCCGGTTCGCTGCAAGCGGATCTCGGTCGTCCGATTGCCGAATGTCTAACGAACGTTGCTGCCGGACCCCATCAATTAAGTGCTGTGCAATGCGAGTCTAGACTGCATGTTCCTCGGGCAGCCAGGCCGCATTGTTGTTATGCGGATTCATTACATAACATTTTGTTCGTTTGATATTTCAAGATTGCAAATTTCTTGCCTGTCACTTCATAAGTTGTTTCTATATAGACCGTATACAGATGAATAATAAATAAACATTTCGGCCAACTTTTACTAAAAATGACATTACTCATTGTGGGTAAAATGTGGGGTTTGATAACAGTTTTTTCACAAACAAATAAATTACATAAAATAATTAATTTTAAAATTGATTTAATGCACATTTAAGATATTATGCTTTATGTAATTTTAACATATCAAATTGCAATATTCCTGCTGCAAGTTTTATAGTTGAATACTAAATAAATTTCGTGTTATGACTATATGGCGAAAGCACAGTATTTTGCTATTGACGTAGTTACTATGTCAGATATTTAAAAAAAATTTACGGGACCCCTCCCCCCAACTTGTTTGCCCTTCCGTAGAGACAAATAACAAATGTTTGGCCAACTGTAACTGAACTGTCCTTGTGGGGAAAATATTGAATATTGTAAACAATTTGCTAAATGCTTTTTCTTCTGCGACTTAATAAAATACATAAAATTAAAATAAATTTTGCTTTATATTATATGAACGTATCGATTTACAATATTCATGCCATTTTTATATTTGAATAGTAGCTAAATCTGTTGACTTGTTATGATCAGAACACAGTATTTTGTTTATTTTGATGCTGACGTAACTGTTGCTATGTCAGATATTTCAAACATTTGCACGGCGCCTCCCATCTTTTGTTTGCCTTTTGGGGTCTAATCGATTCCAGACAACCTGTTTCATCACTTTGATTTCATGATAGGCGTCATCTTTAACACGATTGAACAAGTTTGCCATCCAAGGCAAAAGTCCAGATGGCAAGTAGACGAGGAAGTCATTGGCTTACGGCATGACATTGGTATGACAACAACATTGGTATGACAACAACAATAACTACGGAGAAACAATCAATAGTATTGTAAATTTATTGACTTTGCACAATACCTTGCGTAACATGATCAAACACCCAGATTAGTACACTTTGTTTCAGCCAGTATTTCTGCAAGCAGCTCCGCGGCTATAATGCTTTACTTATGTGCACTTATAAGTTCTGTTTAATATTGTTAGTATAAAAATTCTTATCAAACAGGCGTTCGCAGCGAGATTTGTATAATTGTTGTATCATTATTATACCACTGCCAGTATCGTACGACTGCAATACATGCCGTGTGCCGTATATCGTAATTTGTCACAATTGTGTCCTATTAAAATAATGGCAGAAGATAGGCATTGGAATTAAGAAGAAATATTATGGTCGCAAAATCTGCAAATAATGTCCATCGCACTGCGTTGGTCTGTCTTGGTCAGCATTGTGTAACTAAACAATTTAAAACTCTGAATCCCGCTTCGGATTACATTACGTCTATTTAGTGCACACGACACAAGTGATTTCCCAACCACTGTTGTAATTGGGACAAGGCAGTGAACCGCAGGCAGCCTCGGTGTTGTAGAAAAGAGCGCCATTTTGATCAGTCCCTCCGCCTTGTACAACTTCCGGAGCGTTGTCCACACAGACGTAGGTTGTCCGTTTCTGTGTGTAATGTTGCGACATCACGTATCCCGAGTACTCCTTCGTCCACCCGTCTGGACAGGTCAGTTTAGCCGGAATCATGACTTTAGTTGGGCGGCTGGTCACAAGACACACGGCACACGGAACGTTGTTATTCGGCAATGACTGCGCGTTAGCTTTCGAGAATGGGTCGTTTGACGAATATGTTTGGTATTCACCACCGTACAATTGGCCGCCGGACTGGAAGCCTGCTGTGACCTTTCCCCATTCTGGGTCTCTGGGCATACACAAGTAGTTCGAGCCACCGCCGCTATGGGTATAATATGAACCAGCGACAACACCTGAAATATTGAAACACCAATAAATATGCATCCTCAATTGGGCGAGTTCGGAATTGTGCGTTTTCCCTCATGCTTAACATAAATATAAATCATTCTTTGTTATACACATTTTAAGTGTAACTGTTTCTGTAAACATAGAAACATAGAAAACATTTCTGCCGATGTAGTTCAAGACTTACCCCAGTACAACAGTTCTGTGCCGTTTTGCTGACAAGACTTCCTTCCCCATCGAACGTACACAGCGCCTCCTGTGGACGACTGTTGAGTGCCATGTTCTGAAATCATATGGACTAAAGTTGTCATTCTATGACCGTGAGCTGTTTCATCTTACACCGCAACCCCAACAAAATTAGTGGACATTGAAGGGGCTGGAGGACTATCCGTACCATACCTTAGTTATGTTGTTAATTATATCCCTGTATAAAGCAATAGTTAGACCGCATTTGGAATACTGTATACAAGCATGGAGGCCGTATCGTAAAAAGAACATAGACAAGCTAGAGAAAATACAACGAAGAGCAACTAAAATGATTCTAGAATTGAGAGACCTTAGTTATGAAAGCAGCTTATTAGAATGTGGTTTGACAACACTAGAGACCAGGAGATTATGGAGAGACCAAATAGAAGTGTTTAAAATTGTGAACGGTTATGATGAAATGATAGGAATATATTCTTCAAACTTAAAGAAGGCAGTAGAACCAGAGGACACAAAGCAGCATTAGTTAAGGAACAGTGTAGGTTGGACATGAGAAAGTACTCTTTCTCACAGAGGGTGATAAATGAATGGAACAAACTGTCAAATGATTGTGTTAATGCTAGCAATGTGAATACGTTAAAAAATATAATTGACATATACTTGTTAAGGGCGGGCTACACATAAATGAGAAAATTGTTGGACTCTCGATGAGCCAATGGCTTCCTTGTCCACTTGCCATCTAGAACTTGTTGTTTGGAATGGCAATCTTGTTAAATCTGGTTAAATGTCGAAGTGGAGGTGAAGTTGCAGTCATCTCGGAGAGAAGAAATTGATCATGTCCCCTTCTCGGTCGAATAGTATGGTGCTTGTCATCATTGACACTGATTTCCTAATATTACTGAAAGTTCGGAATATTCAATTCCATGATACGGTCATCTTGGAAGCATTTGTTCGCCTTTACAAGTTGGAAAGAAGTAGCAGTGTACTCGTGTCGCCACCTAGTAATCCCGCGAATACATCGATGATTGTTAAAGAAAGAATGGGAGCCCAGAATGTTTGTTTAGCTGGCATTATTCAGCCAGCAGACACACTCCCGGGTGGACTACACATTCCAGCGTCAGTTGTGCAAGCTGATGACAACCACAGATTTTACATCATCCTAACAAATGTTTCGGGTAGAAAAATGGAAATGCCTAGACGACAAAGGATAGTCACTATGTCCAAAAGTGTAATGTTCGCGCCAATAGCTAGTACATTAAGGAGTGTTCAACTTGTCATTAAAAGAAGGGGTGGTTTCCTTTGAATGGAAAGAAGCAAACATCAACTATTATTTAAACAGAGTTCGAGAAAAATGTCAGAGAATTACAGACCAATGAGTTTAGCATCAGTGATTTATAAATTTATTAGAAAGGTTAATTAAAGACCATAATTTTTTATTATGGTTCCTCGTTAGGCATACATTATTAAATCCATCTCAACGTAGATTCCAAGAAGTGAGGTCATGCTTAACAACTAAGTGGATAGACGAGGGATCACCAGTAGATATTATCTACTTTTCAGAAAGTTTTTTACAAAGTGTCACATCAAAGATTACTACTTAAATTAAAAGCCCATGTTATTGGGGATGGCATAATCGATTGGATAGAACAATGGCTGACTTATATATATATATATATATATATATATATATATATATATATATATATATATATACATACAAGCATACATACATACATACATACATATATCAATGATTTGGACGATAATATAACAAGCAACGCCCTGAAATTTGCGGATGACAAAAGTGTTAATAATGAAGGAGATAGACAACATTTACAAAACGGTCTAGACACATTAGTTAAATGGTCTGAAAAATGGCAGATGTTATTTAATTTTGGGAAATTTAAATGCCTACATACAGGACAGGATGTAAACTATAAAATGGGAGATACCGTTCTGGGTACTATTGCTATTCGGCATACCAGACGGTGATCGTGTATTGTTTCAATGGCAGAAACAAGCTGGCAAACCGTTGGGAGGATAATTTTGTAAAAGAACAGCCAGAGAAAAAGATTAATGTATTCGAGGGCAATGGGAAGGAGCGCGTAGAGACAAGTGAACTGTTCGCAGAAACCTGCTGTTACCTGTAAACTTCCTTCCATTATCAGTGGAAAGAGCAGAATATGCAGCAAAAAGTCGGCAAGCACCGGGACTAAGTCGGCGAGCACCGGGACTAAGTCGGCGAGCACCGGGACTAAGTCGGCAAGCACCGGGACTAAGTCGGCGAGCACCGGGACTAAGTCGGCGAGCACCGGGACTAAGTCGGCAAGCACCGGGACTAAGTCGGCGAGCACCGGGACTAAGTCGGCGAGCACCGGGACTAAGTCGGCGAGCACCGGGACTAAGTCGGCGAGCACCGGGACTAAGTCGGCGAGCACCGGGACTAAGTCGGCGAGCACCGGGACTAAGTCGGCGAGCACCGGGACTAAGTCGGCGAGCACCTGGACTAAGTCGGCAAGCACCGGGACTAAGGAGCCAGGTAATACACGCATATGAGATGATATCCAGGAGGAAGACAACTTAGTCTCTAAGTTATCTGAATATGAAAATGCAGATGATGACTGTGTAGAAAATTGTGAAGAAAATTACACTTAATCCTAAGGCTGACGACAGCGTGTCGGAAGGAATTCCTGAAGATATGGATATTACAGAACACAACCCTGAAGTAGAGACGTGTGACGAGGATGAAGACTTGGGCTCTGAAGCACCGGAGGATACTGATGGAAGTCCGCAAGATCAAGTGAACTTACTTTCACCAGCCGTGCGTAACAAGCCTAGACTTGAAACCAAGAAACCAGCTCGTTGTGCAGATTTTGCACAAGCCCAACAAGTACTGACTCCGACATTAGGGCTTTCTATGTTCAACCAAGGGTTTGTGAGGCACTTTCTAAGTTAGCTTAGATGATATATGCTCCGTGCTGCTGTGTTTTATACACAGTACCTGATTTATAGGTTTATCTTTTATGTTCCTTACTTACTAGAGAGGCGCGGTAGTGTAGTGGTTAGCACATCCGCTTTAACATGACAGAGTTCTGAGTTAAATGGGTATGTTTGGTATAAAAACCTGGTGACTCAGATGATCACGTTAATGTTGGTCCCGTCTCATTTAATTGGGGACGTAAAAGAACCATTGAGGACGACATGCACCATTCTCGGTCGGCTTGGCAATAATGTTCTGAAAAAGGTTGGCTAGTTGAATGAGACCTCGAAACACCATACAATTGTAATAACCACAACATATTAAATTTAATGCACACACTGCTCCTATTTATAAAGAACTCACATTATTAAAGGTCAGTGACAAGCTACAAGAACTTAAATGTTATCATAAATTAATAAATAAACAACTACCTGAATATATTTATAATACACCTTATACTAACACTTTTGAAATACATCAATATTACACACGATACAAAAATCGCTTATTTATATCAATAAATAATCATGTTTTCGCAAACAAATGTATTAGATACAGTATGATTATAACTATTAACAATAGTCCAAATGATATTACTGACAAAGTCCATACTCATAGTCTATAAGGTTTCTCCAGTTACATAAAACATTACTTTTATTATTGCTATCACTTGTATTCTTAATTTTTAATATAATATTTTCAAATGCTTGACTAAACCAGTGGTGCCTCCCATGATAGCGACATACTCAATGTCTTAATGGGAGTCTCCGTGACCATTTATTTTTGTTTACTTTTGTTTATATGTTGATTGTGTTACATTTACTTGGTCAAAATAAATGAGTCTGAGTCTGAGTCTAATAGATTAGTCAGTTAATAGAACGCTACCGAGTGCTGGACACAACTAGAACTACTATGGAAACTAACCCGGCAACTGGCCAGAGTGAACCATCTGACTCTTGGGGGCTGACCAAGCCATATGTGCAACAGAAGGCGCCGAATGTAACGAATTATGCAAGACAATTAAATACTGTAATGCACTTTCACAGATCGAGTTTTCTCTCCGACTGAGCCTGACTGCCAGATTTATTTGTCTTATTTATGACTGATTATGCGTAAGTGGACGATGTTCCATATCAGCAATCAGTAATCTCTTGCAATTGCAATTGCACCAATTATTTAGGCG
>OY759267.1:52286144-52338644 GCA_963662155.1 Lamellibrachia columna
CATCAAGAGTGACGAGGAACAATGGAGGTATTGTACTTCAGACGTCGACAGTACGCTTTCATTTGCACTGGGCGCCATGTTTTTCAAGCAGACGTTTCACAAGCAGACGTTTCTTGTTTGGCAATCTTGTTAAAACTGGTTAAATCCACAATCCGCTCTAGCAGATGTACAACATGCAACAGGAGTGCAATGTATCAGTAGCAGACTGTTGCTCCTTTAAATTGATTGTTTATACATACTTCTCTATCAGACTGGTTGACTCGGGTCGTAGGGACTGACTGACTCGAGTCGCCTAGTTTGACTTGACTTGGAATACAGATGAATGATTCGAGAGTTGATTTGGATTTGGCGACCATTTCCTTGAGACTTGACTTGACTTGCCAGTTTGTGACTTACCAACGCATCTGGTGGGTCGAAGCGTATGCAAAACGAGACCACGTTGTTGTAACAGGCCGCACCGAATACAATAATTATTAAGTACTCATTATGATTGGATAATGTTTTGGTGGGGCAGAATCCGCTTAAATGTTCCGCTAAAAATTACCGCAGATAAAAACGACTATCGTCTGGCGATTGGTGAAACTTGGTGACTTGGGGCTGACACGAGTCCACTCGAGTCGTCCATTCTGACTAGACTTGGCTTGGAATTTAGATCAATGACTCGAGACGAAGCGATACTGATTACAATATTACATGCTTAATTACTCAACAATAAACATCTCCATCTGACAACCGTTTGAAGACGTCTGCAATACATTCCAAAGAGATTCATTAATCTTATCGTCTCAGAGTGTTATACTTTGTCTTTAGTGTAGCATGCAAAGTCTGACGTCCTGTTCGAAGTTTATATGTTTCGTTCTGACTTAAGACATTTAATACCAATATATTACAAATAAAGCATTCTTACTTTATTAACAGCTTAAGGCTGAACACTACGAACCTACCTATAAATATGTCTGACTTGACTTCAACACCCTCTGCATGTTGACGCCGTGCTCTAAATTACCAAGCAGCGGTGAAAAACAAGGTGCACATCAGCAAGGATGGGCGCAATACTCTTAACATTGTAAACATTGCAGACAGTGCGGCATGCAAACTGGTGATGTATGAACGACGTGTTTTATGGGTGCTTTGTATTCAAGTTATTTACAGTCCGAATATTTATAAGTTTGTGTCATTCGTGGAATGCAATGGTACTGATTCGCAACTGTACGAATGACACTTTATGCTGGAATTTGTCTTGTTGGAAAACGGAAAATCGAAATGAGTGTTCTCAATGTAATTCTAGTATTGGTAAATATTTCTATTTTTGTTCGTTTCTACATAATCTTAGATGATCAAAATGGAGCGGAACATATCTATCAAACAATATGTGTAGATTTACGTAATTGTAGCACTTCAGTGATATAATACAATTGTTTCAACTAAACCCATCGACTGTTTCAATTAACCCTGTATATGGTTAGATGAAGCAATGTCATAAACACACGCATTCGCTTATATTAGTAGCGTTGTATAAGGTAGGTGCATGTAAGTTAACAACTGCATATGACTTCTGGTATATAAAACTAGTTTCAAAATATTTATGTTTTTATTAGAAACAAAAGTATTTTTGACTTGCCCTGGTCTCTCATATATAGCTTCTTTACACACGAACCCATAAACCTTGTTGCTCACTAGTAAACATTCCGATCTGACAACCACTTGAAATCGTCTACAACACTTTCTAAAGAGATTCATTAATCTCGTCGTTTCAAAGGATATGCTTGGATATTGGGATGGGGTCTGTTCTCAATGACCGTGGAAAATGTACCCCACCTTCATTACATGTGCCTACTACCTTTAAACAAATTGTGTTATTTATTGGTTATTATTTATTGCTATTTATTGATCCACTGGTTATAATATGTGCAACTTCCACGGCCCCGTGCTGTTGTTACGTTGTTTATACGGGGGGGGGGGGTCCGTTCTCAAAGGCCGTGGAAAATGTACCCCTCCTTCCACGTACCTCCTTCCCTTCCATGTACCTCCTTCCCTTCCACGTACCTCCTTCCCTTCCACGTACCTCCTTCCCTTCCACGTACCTCCTTCCCTTCCATGTACCTCCTTCCCTTCCATGTACCTCCTTCCCTTCTATGTACCTCCTTAATACCCTTTCTATATCTTACAGTTAAAACTCATGCTTTGTATGAATATGGAGAGACACACATAGCATTAGAAAACTTTTGATGGACTGTGTTGGTTGTGGCAGGTGACATGAATGTTGGTTGTGGCAGGTGACATGAATGTTGGTTTTGGCAGGTGACATGAATGTTGGTTGTGGCAGGTTGCATGAATGTTGGTTGTGGCAGGTGACATGAATGTTGTTTGTGGCAGGTAGCATGAATGTTGGTTGTGGCAGGTAACATGAATGTTGGTTGTGGCAGGTAACATGAATGTTGGTTGTGGCAGGTGACATGAATGTTGTTTGTGGCAGGTAGCATGAATGTTGGTTGTGGCAGGTGGCATGAATGTTGGTTGTGGCAGGTGACATGAATGTTGTTTGTGGCAGGTAGCATGAATGTTGTTTGTGGCAGGTAGCATGAATGTTGGTTGTGGCAGGTGGCATGAATGTTGGTTGTGGCAGGTGACATGAATGTTGTTTGTGGCAGGTAGCATGAATGTTGGTTGTGGCAGGTGGCATGAATGTTGGTTGTGGCAGGTGACATGAATGCACACATGGGAAAGAGACAGAACAGTGAGGAGACCCTAGGAAGGTATGGATGGTGCTCAACAAACAGAGAGGAACAAGACCTGTGGAGATGCTCGCCAGAAACCAGTTGATGGTGGTAAACTCCTTCTTCAAGAAGAGGGAGTCACACAAGATAACCTACAGAAGTGGGAACAACAGAACAGAGATAGGTCTGGTGATTGTCAGACGTTGTCAGCGAAACAAGGTTAGAGACTGCAAGGTTTTGGCAGGAGAGCACATAACGAGCCAATTTAAACCATTGGTTTATGAAATGTGGATAGGAAGAGGCAAACAGAGAAGGAGGAAGCAAAGGCAGGTGATCAGGTGGGGGAAATGTGAAGGAGAAGTGATGGAAAAATACAAAAGTGAAGTCGATAGTAAGTTCGGGCTACTTAAAGAACAAAGGGAGGATGTGGAAGCAGAGTGGACAGCATTTAAGGAAGGCTATATTGGAACAGTTGAGGAGATAAGTGGCCGAACATCAGGAAAGCCCACACAAAGTCGAAAGAAGAAAGAACAGTGGTGGTGGAACCAGGAAGTTGAAAAAGCTATACAAGAAAAGAAGGAGGCACTGAAGTGTGTGGAAGAAGTGAGTGAGGCAGAAAAGACAAGGCTGAAGCAGAGGTACCGGGAGAAGAAGAACGCAGCAAACAAGGCTGTTGTGAAAGCAAGAGATAAGAAACAACAGGATTGGTGCGATAGGTTTGAAGAAGATGGTGAGAAAAAAAATTATCTTCCAGCTGGCCAGAGATAGAGACAGAGATAGCAAAGATACTACTCGAACATCAGCAATGAAGAGAAGCGATGGGACATTGATCACTGGAGTAAAACAAGTGCTAAGTGTATGGGAGGAGTATTTCAAGAAATTACTAAACCCGGAGGGAGAATATGAGATAGAGATACCACATTCTGTAAGGAGAGAGTTGGAGGTGAGGACAATAACAGAAGATGTAAAGAAGATGAAAACTGGGAAGGTTGTTTGAGTGGACGAACTGTCAGTGGAAATGGTGAAAGCAAACAGACTAGTGGGAATCAAGTGGCTGACGAGACTGTTTAATGTGTGCTTCACTACAGGAGAGATACCAACAGAGTGGCGAAGAGGAGTTATTGTGCTGATATGGAAGGGGAAAGGGGACATCCATGATCCAGGGAGATACAGAGGCATCACATTACTGAGCCAAGAACTGATGGAAAGAATACTGGATGCTAAGGTGAGGCATATAGTGGAGAGCAAAATCGGAGAGAATCAGCTGGGATTTAGGAAAGGAACGGATGATGGATTGTTTACCATCAGACAAATTACTGAGAAGAGGAGATAATTTAGAAAGGATGTAGCATTCGGTTTTGTCGATCTGGAAAAGGCATTCGACACCGTGCCGAGAGAACTTGCATTTGCAGTCATGAGATAGATGGAGGTTGGAGAGGTAGATGTCAGAATAGTTGAGGAAATGTACAAGGAGACAACAGCAGAGGACAGAGCTGAAAGAGAAACATCTGAACAATTTGGAGTGGGAGTAGGACTTAGACAGGGAAGTGCCTTGAGTCCCCTGCTTTTCATTATGGTGATGAACCTGATCAGTGGAAAGGTATATGAAAAGGAAGAACTTAAGAAGATACTATATGCAGATGACCTAGCAGTGGTGGCTGATAAAAAAGAGGATTTACAGAAAACGTTGCAAAAATGGAATAACACCTTTCGCAAACATGGCCTACGAATAAATCTGGAGAAGACATAAGTAATGTGGATGGGCGAACAAGAGGTAGACTTGCATGTAGTTGTTGACGGAAAGACGATTAAACAAGTGAAAAGTTTTGTATACTTGGGCGGCACAGTGTGTGAGGATGGAGGAAGTAGTAAGGAAATACAGAGGAGAGTGTACAATGAAAAATGTTTAACAAGATTGCCACCCCAAACAACAAGTTCCAGATGGCAAGTGGAAAAGGAAGCCATTGGCTTATCGAGAGTCCAACAATTTTCTCATCTATGTGTAGCCCGCCCTTATCAAATATCTGTCAGTTCTATTTTTAAACATATTTACACTACTAGCATTAACACAATCATTTGACAGTTTGTTCCATTCATTTATCACCCTCTGTGAGAAAGAGTACTTTCTTATGTCCAACCTACACTGCTCCTTAACTAATGCTGCTTTGTGTCCTCTGGTTCTACTGCCTTCTTTAAGTTTGAAGAACATATTCCTGTCAACATCCTCATAACCATTCACTATTTTAAACACTTCCATTTGGTCTCCTCTTAGTCTCCTGGTCTCTAGTGTTGTCAAACCACATTGTAATAAGCGACTTTTGTAACTAAGGTCTCTCAATTCTGGAATCATTTTAGTTGCTCTTTGTTGTATTCTTTCTAGCTTGTCTATTTCCTTTTTACGATACGGCCTCCATGCTTGAATACAATATTCCAAATGTGGTTTAACTATTGCTTTGTACAGTGGTACAATTAGCTGTTTCTCCTTATACATGATACTTCTCCTAATTAGCCCTAGAATTTGATTTCCTTTCGAAGCAGCAATCCCACATTGCTCTGAAACTTTCATGTCAGCACTAAATGTTACACCTAAGTCCTTTTCTTGTGTGGTACTACCTAGTACAGCATCCCCCAATATATATCCTTCGTCCATGTTTCCATGTCCTATGTGTATACATTTACACTTCCCAAAATTGAATAACATTTGCCATTTTTCTGACCATTTAACTAATTTATCTAGATCATCCTGTAAACTTTATTTATCTGTATCATTAGTAACCTTTCTGAAGACTTTTGTGTCATCTGCAAATTTGAGTACTTTGCTAGATATGTCATCGTCCAAATCATTGATATATATATATATATATATATATTATATATATATATATATATATATATATATATATATATATATATATATATATATATATATATATATATATATATATATATATATATATATATATATATATATTAAAAACAGTATAGGGCCTAATACTGATCCCTGTCGTACCCCACTCAAAACAGATTTCCAGTTTGAAATCTCACCATCTACTATTACTCTCTGTTTTCTGTGTGTAAGCCACTTTTAGTTTAAGTAACAATCTTTGATGTGGCACTTTATCGAAAGCTTTCTGAAAATCTAAGCAGACAACATCCACTGGTGACCCGTCATCTAACCACATTGTAATTTCTTCAAAAAAACATAAGAGATTAGTTAGACACGACCTTGCTTTTAGGAACCCATGTTGAGATGTATTTATTAATTTATATTTTACAAGGAATTCCACCATGTGGTCTCTAATTAATGTTTCGAGTAATTTACATACAACTGATGTTAAACTCACTGGTAATTTTCTGGCTTGTTCCTCGATCCCTTCTTAAATAGCGGCGTAATGTTTGCCTCTTTCCATTCTGAAGGAGCTATTCCGTCTTCTAGTGACAAGTTAAAAAAAATTGCAAGTGGTATACTAATTTGCTCAACGATTTCCTTAAGCAGTTTTGGTGATATCCCATCAACTCCAGGTGATTTATTATCTTTCATCTTCTTAATTTTCTTTGCTATCAGTTCAGGAGTTACAAATAACTGCCCTAAATGTTCTGATGTATTGCCCTCAAATTAAATAAATGGAACTGGAAGTAAGCTGATATCTTCTGTGGTAAAAACTGAGCTGAAATACTCATTCAGGACCTCTGCCATTTGAAATCCGTCTGAAATTATGTTTCCCCTGTTGTTTTCCAGTGGTCCGACCTTATCTCGAACTTTCTGTTTATTCCTTACATAAGCATAGAAACTCTTGCTGTCATTTTTTATATTACCTGCCCATTTTTTTTAAAGATCTTTTAAATTTTCTAATTTCAGTTGTAGCTAGGTTAAGTGCCTCTTTGTAATTTGCATAGTCTTCATCCTTTCTGGTACGCCTATAAACCCTCCACATAGTTTGCTTAAACACTATTTTTCTAATAGCTTCTTTTGACAAGTGTTTCTTTCTAGACCGTTTTCCTTGATATTTCAAGGGAACAAATTTATCGATGATACTCTCAATTTCCTATTTTAGAATATTACAACGTTCAACTGCAGTCTTATTCATCAGCATGTTATTCCAATCTAGCTTTGCTAAGTATTTTCTCATATCTTTATAGTTACCTTTGTGGAAGTTTATCCTATACGTTTTTTTATTTTTACTTTCTGATTTTACATTGATGTCAAAATGTATTTTGATTGTGGTCACTGTTACCCAATGGTTCATGTATTTTTACATTGTCCACTAATTCTTTTTGTGATGGTAAAACTATATCTAATACATTTTCTCCCCTGGTTGGTTCTAGCACGTGATGATTAAGGAAGCTCTCCTGAATTAAATATAGAAATTGTTGGTCCTCACCCCCTGTACCCTCTAGAGATTTCCATTGTATGTGTCCATGGTTAAGATTTCTCATTATGATACATTCCCCTTTACTAACTTCCTTTATAGCATTTTGTATTTTTGTGTTATCCTCTTTGTTTATGTTTGGACTAATCCAATAGTTAATTTTGAAATTCCAGAAACTATTTTGCACCAAACAGCTTTATCGTAATCTGCTTCGCTTTCTAATTTTATTTCATAAGCCTGAATAGATTCTTTAACATATAAAATAACTCCCCCTCCCCTTCTTCCTATTCGATCTCTCCTAAACATTACGTATCCTGTCAATCCTAATTCAGCATCTGTAATATCTGTGTTGGCCCATGGCTCGGTTATACCAATTATGTGAGGGTCAACATCTTCTATCATAATGTTTAATTCGTTTTTCTTATTTACTATACTCCTAGCTTTTAAACACACGCATCTATAACCTGCTTCAGACATGTTTTTCGGACATTGTAAGCCTTTCGGTGTTGGAAGCCTGCGTGGTACCAGCCTATATATACGGGTTGGGAACACTGGCACTGACAGAGAGACAAGAGGAGAAGATGCAGACAGCAGAAAACAAGTGGGTCCGAAGAATATGCAAAGTAAAACAAGAAGATAGAAGGAAGATGAAGGAATTTAGAGAAGAGGTTGGCATGAAAAAACACCTAAAGATGAAAGTAGTCGGAAGCAGTATGAGATGGGCAGCACATGTGCAAAGAATGAGTGAAGACAGACTATCAAAAAGAGCATGGAAAGCAGGTGGAAAGAGGGTGGCAGAAGAAGAAGAGGAAGACCAAAGCTACGATGGAAAGACTGTGTCAAAGAGACTTTGAAACGGCAGGTACGAACGGCCAAGAGTGGAAGACCACCGCAGAAGACAGAGGGAAACGGAGAACATTAACAATGAAAGTGGAAGACGCAATCAAGTGGCTTGGACCCCACCCCGCAAGTGAGTAAGGGGAAAAAGTTAGGCATAAGTATGTTAATATTTTTCGAATGATTCCACACGTCTAAGTGAGCAGTTTTAGCGATAATCCGTAGTATGTTTTTAATATATGAAGCGAGATCCTTCAGGGACAATTAATTGGGAAATTACATTTCTGACTCTTCAATGTTGTTTGACAAAGTTTTTCTTCTGATCAAAAAACATTGTATAAGTATTGTCTATTTATAAGGCTTCAGTGTTCATCTTCTGTGGGTACTAGACGCCAATGACCTGACGCAAGCGTCGGCAGTGGTATGAGTCTGACCGCATCTTGTAGGTCAGCACAGGCAACACGACCGATGCATACAGACGGAGCCGCAGCTTCGCAGCTAGGAGTCCGCCATGTGTGTGTGTGTGTGTGTGTGTGTGTGTGTGTGTGTGTGTGTGTGTGTGTGTGTGTGTGTGTGTGTGTGTGTGTGTGTGTGTGTGTGTGTGTGTGTGTGTGTGTGTGTGTGTGTGTGTGTGTGTGTGTGTGTGTGTGGTGTGGTGTGGTGTGGTGTGGTGTGGTGTGGTGTGGTGTGGTGTGGTGTGGTGTGGTGTGGTGTGGTGTGGTGTGGTGTGGTGTGGTGTGGTGTGGTGTGGTGTGGTGTGTATTTATGTATGTATGTATGTATGTATGCATGTCAGTTGTATCAGCGGGTACGTTCTCACGGACGGTGCCTATGTCTGCCGTCGTTGCGTGGTTTGCTCGCCTCAATCTCATATCTTCTCGCTAGCTCTACAGCACTGTCAAAGAATGCATCCCCATTTTTTGGAGGATATGCGCAGTATAATCACTAATATTGTGATGAAGTCTGGCTTTGCCGTCCCCATCTTCATCTAAAATAGCTGTCTGATTCGTGCTTGCACTCCATGATGGATGCCAGCCAGATTACGAATGGACCATTCAATTCCTGGGGGCGGATTTTGTTTTATTTGTTTGCCATACTTATGTGGAAGCACGTGGGTACGGCTATCTACGCGCCTAGTAGAGCCAGCACTCCTTTACACTTGGATGGCACGTATGATATTATTGTAACATTCTCGGCAAACCCAGGCAGACCTGAATTTTCTGGGGATTTCATTATCGGCTATCATTTCTTGTGGGATTTTGTTTTTGTGTGTGGTTCTGACCAGAGTAATATATTCCAATAATAACTCCTCTGCCAGTGGTACTGATGTGAAGAAGTTGCCAATTGTCACACACTATATTTATTCCACTTCGAAGCCAGGGATCTGCGGTGTCCATACAACTGTCCTGCCTAGACCTACCTGTCTGTTTTCTATCCAAATAGACTTCTCCTTTCAGTGGTTATGAAGTGACGTCATCGTGCTTCCGCCACAGTTTGAAGCCATACTTGGCTGGCTTGCTGGGCAATTACAGGCGAAAGAAGCACTTAGCAGGTTGACGAGCAACTTCCACATCAACCTCTGATTTGTAGTATCTGCGCAAGCCAATCAAGAACATCTCCTACGCATCTCTGAATGATGTTAATTTGCCTTTCCCTCTGATTGTTAACTAATAATATCAATATCCGGGTAACCGAACATATTCGTTACAATGAAATGTACGGTTTGGTCCAAGCTCCAGTGGCGCCACATCACGCCACATCACACAATCGAGCTAATGGCCACATACAGTCATGATCCCTCTACATGGAGTAACTTCGTTTGGCATTTTTGACACTTTGAAATCGCGTAAATAAGGAACAACTACTTTTTATGACGGGGAATAGGAGTGCTATTCACATTACTATTCGGTTACTTACTCCGTGATTATTACAATAATAATACATACAATCATCCAATGTTTTAAAACTCTAAATGCTATTTAGAAAAGTAATTGAAGTAACTGGTGGGCTATCCATAAAGTACGTCACGCTCATGGGCGTGGGGGTGTCCGAGTGACCGCTACGAAGCGTTGGATGGTGGTGGGTGTCTTGGCGATCGCTACCTTCGTTATTTAAGACGTTGTTTGCTCGTCTAGCCGTCGACATCAGACTGATAGCATCGATTGCTATGTCAGTTGTGGGTATATTTCAACTGAATTCGAACGGAAAAGGAATGAGGACAGTGAAGTATGTATGCGCACGAAAAGTCTGCAAACTTGGTGAAAATATATTTACAGGCCAGCGTGACAAAGCGTGACAAGGGGTGGGTGGGGGGTGCCTCAAAAAGAGTCCAAATTAGCGTGATGTACTTTGTGGATTGTCACGCATAACTCAAATTTAAAGTAAACGGTCATAACTGCGAACAGTACACTAATACTAAGTACACTAATACTAAGTACACTGATACTAAGTACACTGATACTAAGTACACTGATACTAAGTACACTAATACTAAGTACACTAATACTAATTACACTAATACTAAGTACACTGATACTAAGTACACTGATACTAAGTACACTGATACTAAGTACACTGATACTAAGTACACTGATACTAAGTACACTGATACTAAGTACACTGATACTAAGTACACTGACACTAAGTACACTGACACTAAGTACACTGACACTAAGTACACTAATACTAAGTACACTAATACTAAGTACACTAATACTAAGTACATTAATACTAAGTACACTGATACTAAGTACACTAATACTAAGTACACTGATACTAAGTACACTAATACTAAGTACATTAATACTAAGTACACTGATACTAAGTACACTAATACTAAGTACACTGATACTAAGTACACTGATACTAAGTACACTAATACTAAGTACACTGATACTAAGTACACTAATACTAAGTACACTAATACTAAGTACATTAATACTAAGTACACTGATACTAAGTACACTGATACTAAGTACACTAATACTAAGCGAAGCGCCGAGTCAAAATATGTTCTGCTGCAGCAGAAATAAAATAGTCATTGAACCTATTTTCAAAATCCAACTCTATGTTCTGGATCCTTAAAAAAGTAATGACCGCATAAAATCATCACTTTGGCGGTGCGATTGCAGATTGTAATCTCTGTCTTATAAGACACCGATGTGTATGAAAGAACTACCCAACATGGAAATCTTGCCAAAGTGTAAATAGCATTCACTCGGTTGGATGGGTGCTTACTTTTATTTGCATGTTCCTATTGATAAATAATTACCTTCGTCACCGTTTGTTGTGTGTTAACTTGTCTCGCTTAGCCGACTCTTCCTCTCCTTCGTCAACTCGCTGAGAAGAGTCTGGCCCCACCCATGTTTTTACTTTTGTCGCCGTCAGACGACATCAGATTAATTCATATGTTTGTGTGTATAATACTGTTATAAATTGTATTACGTGTGTTTTGGATAACGAATATAAGTCTCTTGCAGTTAACAAATAATAAAGGTATCCTAAAATACAATAGTACAAATTTTCCAACAAAGTTTAGTCTGATGGGAGTTCGACTAAGACATTATATTTTGTAATCCTGCCCTAACATGACAAAAGGAAGCATTTGGTTCCTTCTGTCATTGCAAAACTTGTTGTATTTGTCACATGCTTTCTTTTGCCACTCTAATTCCAGTGAAGTTACATATGTTGTTGCCATAAACCAACTGTGGAGGATAGGAGTTGCTTCTTTGAAAACAAATTATGTAAAAATATGATACTTGGCTGAAATGTAACTTGTTTCCTTTTGTCATGGCAGGGCAGAGTCACGTAGCAGATGCGATGTAGCGAAAATGCAGCGAAGGCACAGCCAAATACATCCACCGTCCTCGAGTA
The DNA here is from genome assembly GCA_963662155.1 of Lamellibrachia columna. NCBI lineage: Eukaryota > Metazoa > Annelida > Polychaeta > Sabellida > Siboglinidae > Lamellibrachia > Lamellibrachia columna. Next base: position 52,297,942 of record OY759267.1, read on the forward strand.
CTTCTAGCGAGGTATAGAACACCTTGCATGGTTTACACTTTCCTGTGCTTAACGTTATGTCAAGCAGTGTGACAAACTCACAACCAGCGGCGCCTCTCGCCACTTCAACACAGTCGCAGCCTATATTTGATGCGCAGATTCTGCACATATTTATTTTAATTTGGTATACTCATAATTTTTTCATGAAATCTCTCACTTTCAATTGCATACAATAATACATTATGTGTGGATAGTGCTTGCATTGAAAGTGTGTCTAGACACAGAATAACGTTACTTTACTCAAGTGCACAGTGGCAATGGCGTAACAAGTCATATAGAAAAATGACGTTGCCCTGCCAACCAGCCCTAATTATTTTTTATTTCAGTGTAATATATTATCCAATTTTAATGTAATGTATTTATCTAACTTTAAAGTAACGTAATTATTTAATTGTAATTGTTTGTGGTCTTGACGTTTCGTTTGATTGAGAATATCAGATGCGCTTTACATAACTCAATTGTTTTTAACTAGTTGTGGCGCTTTATAGGTGTAATTTTTTATTATTACTATGTACTTAATAATTCGATTCTTTTTGAATACTTTTTTGTGATTTATAACAAAATCATATTTGCGTACATTTCTGTATTTGATAATTGAATGTGTGTACAATCCAACTGTAGTTCCCAACAAATGAACTGATTCTGTTAGTGACGCCGCCTGGTCCGTCAGAGGCGCTGGAGAACAGCCATATTCGATGCAAAATGAAAGCTTATCTGGCTGTGGACGGGTCACTATTTATTTCCCCAATTGTGACGGGGTTTTCTTGCTGTTCGCAAATTTCTATATTGAATATAGTAAACATTCGTCAACTTCTGTCGTTTTGTTCTCCAGAAAGTCAACATACAAGATGCTCTCCACCACCACTCACAATGACAGTGTGTACTGACAACACAGAGTTACCCAGAACAACATTGCCACGCCATCAAGCATCTCATTATCACCAGAAAGCATCGTCCTGTAATTGCAATGTTTATTACTGAAGGTACAGAGAAATGAAGATATTGACAAAGAAGGTATATTTCTCACACATTAAGTTACATCTTATACAATTACTTCGGATCGAAATGATCGCAACTGGTTTGCACAAGTGTTAAAGAGATATTGACATTTTATTGACTAAATATATACTGATATTAAAACTACACAAAATGCACAATATAGCCGTGCTGGGCTATGTTAATGCGACCGATGCTTCTTATAACGGACCGAACAATGAGTTTCAGCATACCCATCGTAAAACCACTTTTAAACCACGAAATATTTGTTGGTAAGCGGTAACCCATTAAACACAAATCACACAGGGTATCTCTCTCCTGACTCATTTCAATAACATTGGTACTTTTGCAGTTTACGTATTCTTTTGTGGAATAACTAATAAATATAATAACCTGAACCCTCCTTCTCCTCACTGATTACAGGCATGCATCCTCCCTCTCCTCACTTATTACAAACCTGAATCCTCCCTCTCCTCACTGAATATACCTGAACCCTCCCTCTCCTCATGGATTACAGCCCTAAACCCACCCTCTCCTCGCTGATTACAGATCTGAGCCCTCCCTATCCTCACCGATTTACATACCTGAATCCTCCCTCTCCTCACTGATTACAGACCTGAATCCTCCCTCTTTTCACTGATTACAGACCTGAACCCAACCTTTCCTCACTGATTACAGACCTAAATCATTCCTCTCCTCACTGATTACATACCTGAATCCTCCCTCTCCTCATTGATTACAGACATGAACCCTCCTTCTCCTCACTGATTACAAACCTGAATCCTCCCTCTCCTCGCTGATTACAGAACCGATCCACCCTCTCCTCATTGATTACAGACCTGCATCCTCCCTCTCCTCACTTATTACAAACCTGAATCCTCCCTCTCCTCACTGAATACAGACCTGAATCCTCCCTCTCCTCTCTGATTACATACCTGAATCCTCCCTCTCCTCGCTGATTACAGAACCGATCCTCCCTCTCCTCACTGATTACAGACCTGAACCCTCCCTGTCCTCGGTGATTACAGACCCGAATCCTCCCTCTCCTCACTGATTACAAGCCTGCATCCTCCCGCTCCTCACTTATTACAAACCTGAATCCTCCCTCTCCTCGCTGATTACAGACCCGAATCCTCCCTCTCCTTATTGATTATAGACCTGAACCCTCCTTCTCCTCACTGATTACAGAACCGAGTCCTCCCTCTCCTCATTGATCACAGACGTGCATCCTCCCTCTCCTCACTTATTACAAACCTGAATCCTCCCTCTCCTCGCTGAGTACAGACCTGAATCCTCCCTCTCTTCACTGATTACAGACCTGAACTCTCCCTCTATTGGCTGATTACATATCTGAATCCTCCCTCTCCTCACTGATTACAGGCCTGAATCTAACTCCGTCTCCTCACTTATTACAAACCTAAATCCTCCCTCTCCTCACTGATTACATACCTGAGCCCTCCCTCTCATCACTGATTACAGACATGAACCCTCATGTTCCTTGTCAAGAGGGGGTTGGACACTCCCTCTCCTCGTTGAATGCAGACCCTCACACGTGACCATGTAGCTATTTTCAACAGTATATCTGCAGAAATTCTACGTTTCAATTTCAATCGCTAGACGGCGCCACAACTATCAAAACTCTCCCCCCCCGAACTGAATGCGGCGAACCTACGCTCGGTACCTGAGTCACTATACGACAATCCCGGCGGCAACAGATCGCAATAACATTGGTACTTTTGCAGTTGACGTATTCTTTTGTGGAATAACTAATAAATATAATAACCTGAACCCTCCTCCTCACTGATTACAGGCCTGCATCCTCCCTCTCCTCACTTATTACAAACCTGAATCCTCCCTCTCCTCACTGAATACAGACCTGAATCCTCCCTCTCCTCACTGATTACAGACCCGAATCCTCCCTCTCCTCATTGATTACAGACATGAACCCTCCCTCTCCTCGCAGATTACATACCTGAATCCTCCCTCTCCTCGCTGATTACAGAACCGATCCTCCCTCTCCTCATTGATTACATACCTGAACCCTCCCTGTCCTCGCTGATTACAGACCCGAATCCTCCCTCTCCTCACTGATTACAAGCCTGCATCCTCCCTCTCCTCACTTATTACAAACCTGAATCTTCCCTCTCCTCGCTGATTACAGACCCGAATCCTATCTCTTCTCATTGATTACAGACCTGAACCCTCCCTGTCCTCACTGATTACAGACCTGAATCCCTCTCTCCTCGCTGATTACATACCTGAATCCTCCCTCTCCTCATTGATTACAGACCTGAACCCTCCCTGTCCTCGGTGATTACAGACCCGAATCCTCCCTCTCCTCACTGATTACAAGCCTGCATCCTCCCTCTCCTCACTTATTACAAACCTGAATCCTCCCTCTCCTCGCTGATTACAGACCCGAATCCTATCTCTTCTCATTGATTACAGACCTGAACCCTCCCTGTCCTCACTGATTACAGACCTGAATCCCTCTCTCCTCGCTGATTACATACCTGAATCCTCCCTCTCCTCATTGATTACAGAGCTGAACCCTCCCTGTCCTCGGTGATTACAGACCCGAATCCTCCCTCTCCTCACTGATTACAAGCCTGCATCCTCCCTCTCCTCACTTATTACAAACCTGAATCCTCCCTCTCCTCGCTGATTACAGACCCGAATCCTATCTCTTATCATTGATTACAGACCTGAACCCTCCCTGTCCTCACTGATTACAGACCTGAATCCTCCCTCTCCTCGCTGATTACTGACCTGAACCGTCCCTCTCCTCACTTATTACAGACCCGAATCCTCCCTCTCCTCATTGATTATAGACCTGAACCCTCCTTCTCCTCACTGATTACAGACCTGAATCCTCCCTCTCCTCCCTGATTACTGACCTGAACCGTCCCTCTCCTCACTTATTACAGACCCGAATCCTCCCTCTCATCACTGATTACATACCTGAATCCTCCCTCTCCTCGCTGATTACTGACCTGAACCGTCCCTCTCCTCACTTATTACAGACCCGAATCCTCCCTCTCATCACTGATTACATACCTGAATCCTCCCTCTCCTCGCTGATTACTGACCTGAACCGTCCCTCTCCTCACTTATTACAGACTCGAATCCTCCCTCTCCTCATTGATTATAGACCTGAACCCTCCTTCTCCTCGCTGATTACAGAACCGAGTCCTCCCTCTCCTCATTGATCACAGACCTGAACCCTCCCTGTCCTCACTGATTACAGACCTGAATCCTCCCTCTCCTCGCTGATTACAGACCCGAACCCTCCCTCTCCTCACTGATTACAGGCCTGCATCCTCCCTCTCCTCACTTATTACAAACCTGAATCCTCCCTCTCCTCGCTGAATACAGACCTGAATCTTCCCTCTCCTCACTGATTACAGGCCTGAATCTAGCTCCGTCTCCTCACTTATTACAAACCTAAATCCTACCTCTCCTCACTGATTACATACCTGAGCCCTCCATCTCATCACTGATTACATACATGAACCCTCATGTTCCTTGTTAAGAGGGGGTTGGACACTCCCTCTCCTCGTTGAATGCAGACCCTCACACGTGACCATGTAGCTATTTTCAACACTATATCTACAGAAATTCTACGTTTCAATTTCAATCGCTAGACGGCGCCACAGCTATCAAAACTCCCCCCCGAACTGAATGCGAACCTACGCTCGGTACCTGAGTCACTATACGACAATCCCGGCGGCAACAGATCGCAATAACATTGGTACTTTTGCAGTTTACGTATTCTTTTGTGGAATAACTAATAAATATAATAACCTGAACCCTCCTTCTCCTCACTGATTACAGGCCTGCATCCTCCCTCTCCTCACTTATTACAAACCTGAATCCTCCCTCTCCTCGCTGATTACAGACCCGAATCCTCCCTGTCCTCACTGATTACAGACCTGAATCCTCCCTCTCCTCGCTGATTACAGACCCGAATCCTCCCTCTCCTCATAAAGTACACCATATAGTGTGCAAAGTTCGGCATTGTGACACATTGTGGAGTTGGAAAAGCATAAGGAATTTACTGGGTCGGGCGCCATTTTCCACAACGCTAATTGGTTTCGGTGGCGTCGATTGTGGAGCGATCATTTGCTTACGATCCAACACCTGCTGGAATTCGTGCGACAGCTTAGAAGAAACTGGCGTGATAAATTCAATGAAAATACACGAAGACGAGCAGGAATTACCATGACACAAAACCCAGTATTATGAAGTTGGAGTCGACTTCTAGCAGACATGTCAACGTTAGCGTCTGGCGTGACACCTATTCGAGTGTCATTTTATACTGTCACGCTCGGTTACACGAATGTTACGCATGCCTTAAATTGCACAATAATGCACTGTGTGGCTTCAGTACCGAAAAAAAGTCCCTGTGATGACCCAGACCCCATAACGAGGATGAATGAAGAAACGTGGATGCAGTTCAACTTAAGCGCAATGTTCATTGGTTAACTAGTACGGAGCTTTTCTTTTTATTTATTGATGTATAATTACATATAAATTAACAATTTTATATTTCATGTTTTAATATTGATTGTTGTAGGATATTTACCGCCAAAAATGGTATAAACGTGAATTCGAAAAGAAACTGGCAACATGAATCTATGTCAGTCCGAGCGATATTACTTTCATCATCCTGTGTAGAAAATAGTGATTTTGCAGTGAAATAAAAAAAAATTGCAATATGTAAAGATCGCTTTACTGTATACATTAACATGCCAATAAATCAGCCAATAAAAATTGTAACGGGGAAAATAGTAAGAAGCTAGATGATGTGGGCAGGTCACTTGGTTCGGACGGAGGAGGGTCGACTACATGAGAAAGCAGAGACGATTAAACAACCAGCCATGAAAAGGGCAGACCGCAACAAAGATAAGACTGCGTGAACAGTTTTTGTAAGAAATGTGGAGGAGGAAGACAAGTGGAGGGAGAATGGTGCTGATGAGGAGAAGTGGAACACAAGTGGAGGGAGAATGGTGCTGATGAGGAGAAGTTGAAGACAAGTAGAGGGAGAATACTGCCGACGAGGAGAAGTGGAAGACAAGTGGAGGGAGAATGGTGCTGATGAGGAGAAGTGGAAGACAAGTGGAGGGAGAATGGTGCTGATGAGGAGAAGTGGAAGACAAGTAGAGGGAGAATACTGTCGACGAGGAGAAGTGGAAGACAAGTGGAGGGAGAATGGTGCTGATGAGGAGAAGTGGAAGACAAGTGGAGGGAGAATACTGCCGATGAGGAGAAGTGGAAGACAAGTAGAGGGAGAATACTGCCGACGACGAGAAGTGGAAGACAAGTAGAGGGAGAATGGTGCTGATGAGGAGAAGTGGAAGACAAGTGGAGGGAGAATGGTGCTGATGAGGAAAAGTGGAAGACAAGTGGAGGGAGAATACTGCCGATGAGGAGAAGTGGAAGACAAGTGGAGGGATAATACTGCCGATGAGGAGAAGTGGAAGACAAGTAGAGGGAGAATGGTGCTGATGAGGAGAAGTGGAAGACAAGTAGAGGGAGAATGCTGCCGATGAGGAGAAGTGGAAAACAAGTAGGGGGAGAATGCTGCCGATGAGGAGAAGTGGAAGACAAGTGGATGGAGAATGCTGCCGATGAGGAGAAGTGGAAGACAAGTGGAGGGAGAATGGTGCTGATGAGGAGAAGTGGAAGACAAGTGGAGGGAGAATGGTGCTGATGAGGAGAAGTGGAAGACAAGTGGAGGGAGAATGGTGCTGATGAGGAGAAGTGGAAGACAAGTGGAGGGAGAATACTGCCGATGAGGAGAAGTGGAAGACAAGTAGAGGGAGAATACTGCCGACGACGAGAAGTGGAAGACAAGTAGAGGGAGAATGGTGCTGATGAGGAGAAGTGGAAGACAAGTGGAGGGAGAATGGTGCTGATGAGGAAAAGTGGAAGACAAGTGGAGGGAGAATACTGCCGATGAGGAGAAGTGGAAGACAAGTGGAGGGAGAATACTGCCGATGAGGAGAAGTGGAAGACAAGTAGAGGGAGAATGGTGCTGATGAGGAGAAGTGGAAGACAAGTAGAGGGAGAATGCTGCCGATGAGGAGAAGTGGAAAACAAGTAGGGGGAGAATGCTGCCGATGAGGAGAAGTGGAAGACAAGTGAATGGAGAATGCTGCCGATGAGGAGAAGTGGAAGACAAGTGGATGGAGAATGCTGCCGATGAGGAGAAGTGGAAAGGGAGCAACGAGGAAGACAATGTGAAACGAGGGATGTGCTTTCACCATTGTGGTTTCTATTATAAAAGGTCATGGCTATTTCTGATTACCTGTAGTTGAATAAAACTGAAGTGTGCTTTTTATCCATTTACTCGTCATCTGAGGTTGCATATATGTCGTCCAATCTTGTCGTTTCTCGTTAATATTCGGAGGTTCCTTGTTCCTAATCTAGCACATATCTCCAGATTGTCTACATAAATGATTGCTGGACATATTCGAAGATCAGAATACATATTAAGGCATCCAACAAAATAATCACGCTACATTTCATGCTCTCCCAATCATTGTGGTTCTTGCCTTTCTCTGTGTGCATCATTTCTGTGCTGGTCCCTTGACACAAGGTTATCCTTCACTTTGAGCGATCAACGACTTGTTATCCACGATTGTGTGTATTCTATGCGCTCGTCTGTCTTGAGAAAAGAACATTTGCGTTGGTAGTTGATCATCCAGAATCTGAACAATGTGGCCTACCCATGTAGCTAGTGAACATCTCATCCATCGCTTACCCATGTAGCTAGTGAACATCTCATCCATCGCCTACCCATGTAGCTAGTGAACATATCATCCATCGCCTACCCATGTAGCTAGTGAACATCTCATCCATCGCTTACCCATGTAGCTAGTGAACATCTCATCCATCGCCTACCCATGTAGCTAGTGAACATCTCATCCATCGCCTACCCATGTAGCTAGTGAATATATCATCCATCGCCTACCCATGTAGCTAGTGAACATATTATCCATCGCCTACCCATGTAGCTAGTGAACATCTCACCCATCGCTACCCATGTAGCTAGTGAACATCTCATCCATCGCCTACCCATGTAGCTAGTGAACATCTCATCCATCGCCAACCCATGTAGCTAGTGAACATCTCATCCATCGCCTACCCATGTAGCTAGTGAACATATTATCCATCGCCTACCCATTTAGCTAGTGAACATCTCATTCATCGCCTACCCATGTAGCTAGTGAACATCTCACCCATCGCTACCCATGTAGCTAGTGAACATCTCATCCGTGTTGTTGGTGTTGGTTTCAGCCGTTACTGACATCGCTCCGGGTTTTTTTTTTATTAGCGCATTTTCAATTAAATGAATCGAGGTTGGTGTTATTCTGCTTGTGCCTCCAGCGCCTCCAGCAGTCTACATCAGTCTACAGCAGTCTACAGCGCCTCCAGCACCTCCAGCAATCTCCAGCAGTCTCCAGCAGCCTCCAGCAATCTCCAGCAATCTCCAGCAGTCTCCAGCAGACTCCAGCGCCTCCAGCAATCTCCAGCAGTCTCCAGCAGCCTCCAGCGCCTCCAGTAGTCTCCAGCGCCTCCAGCAGTCTCCAGCAGTCTCCAGCAATCTCCAGCAGTCTCCAGCAGCCTCCAGCAGTCTCCAGCAGTCTCCAGCGCCTCCAGCAGTCTCCAGCGCCTCCAGCAGTCACCAGCAGTCTCCACTGACACAGAACGGTCAATCAACTGTCGAAGACACCTGCAGTGAGATACTGAAAACGTGACTGCGCTACACAATTAGTCACACATGGACGCTGTTGAGCTGTACACCATTACAAGGATTCTTTGATGTATTGCAATGCGTTCAGGTGATTTTACAGGGTTGTGGCGTAAACGTCTGTTGAAATCAAGCATTGCGCATTGAATTGTCATAAAACGTTGACTTATTTTATAGTATGTCATCTATATCTCTCCGTGATAGCATATAACATAAATGTACTGTTTGAAAACAGTTATCGGTATTGTTTTTTACGTATTAGGTAATATAAAACGGAAAAAACCCCAGCAAAACCAATGGACACCTCGAACTGATAGGAGACTTGACGTCAACGCTACGTGAAGCCTTCCTGTATAGATGAGCCATATAACATCTGGCTATCATTTGAACTGCTAAGCGTTTGTTATAAAACAATTCTTAAGACCTTATTTAAAATGGCGTGCTGTCGAATGTCAACGAAGCTGTAATTTGACGCTGAATGCAGTTAGTCTACATACGTTTGTTAGGCATGATCGACTTAGCTTTTAGGAACCCACGTTGAGATGGATGTATTCATCTGTGTAAAGAAGGCGTCTACCATAGTGTATACATCTCGGAATTAAAAGGACCTTAAAGGATATCCGTTCATACAATTCGTCCACTGTTTTGTGAAGTATCGGGCCTATAGTAGGCTCCTACAAATGCCCTGCCTTCAAAATTCGATGAGAGCATCGACCCGCGATCGCCTTTGTTAACGCGGCCCACATTATAACTAAACATGCCACACGTAAAATACGGCACTCCAGTCGCAACGGTGACGTCGATTGAAATGCAGATTTCCCCCGATTACCAGCGGCGTTAAAGTCAAAGCTAAAAGAATAACTGCTCAGAGAGCGCGGTCTTATCGCAGATCGTCCTCGTAGCCGGCGTGAAGAAACCGGTTTGGCGCCGTCACGTGTTAGACCTGTAACGGCCTATTGTCGGCCAGTATTATTATTATAATTCCGTGTGCGCGCTCACGCGTGTCGACGAACGAGCGCGCGCGCAGGACCGGCCTGGCCCCTTAGTGTCTTCTCCCGGTGCCGCTCGTGTTGAGAACGTTGACGTTTCACCCTTGCAGAGATTGCTCGATGTCGGACACGGCGTCTGAGAGGCAGCCAGAACCCGTCGTTGTGTTGACTGTGCCGGCCGGCGACTTAGCTTGATTCTAGTCGGGCTGCGACGAATTCTGTCGGCATGTTTCGCCCGCGTTGCAGCTCAAGAGCCGGGAACTGTTCGCTGCTGGCATTGATCGTTGTGTATCTCCTGTTTGCTGTACGCTTGAGTTACGCCGAGGACTGGAACGAAACTACGGATGACTCGGCCGGTAAGCGTTAATGGCAGCATCACTATGGGTGGTTCTTATAAACATCTCGATGGCATGGCTGATATAGGCGTGCATGTAGATGCATGCAAACAGATTGATTTTCTGATTGCGACCATGTGGCGTAGCGCGATCAATGATGCTGGTACTGATTATGTACAAGCTGTTGCACCGGTCACTCAGGCGAGTGTAACCGGCGAGTGGGACTGTCCGAAGCAATCGCATACAACTAGTCATTGTCATTAGTTACGCATGATTACCTTGGACAGTTCGCTATAATTGTATTGTGTTGCAACGCTAACGTGAACCGATACCAGCTCGCGTAGTAATGTTGTTGATATAACTGCATGTGCAATATAGTTGGATAACATTGTAGCAAGATTCGCAGACCTGTTATCAGAAATAGCTACTGAGCAATACATTACTACAGTGATGCAACGATGTCGGAAATATGTCATAAAATAGGCCTATTCTTCATTTTCATGAACACAACACGCACTATTCCTTTGAAAAGCATCGTTCATTCCCAAATCTCGCATTCGGGTGATTGACTGTCATTAGCGTGAAGTCATGTAAATATTTAATACCCTTGGAAAGTGAAATAGTGACGATGAAGATATATCAATACTCTGCCCGGTGTCTCGGTACGCCAGGCGACCTCGCCGTAGCCACACGATAGCCACACCGAGGATACGTGACTGGTCGAGATAGACGTGGCCAGGTGGACAGGTAGGAAGGTGGCCACGGGATGTAACCTGGCGACCAGGAAGGAATGGCAAGAGTCTCATATCCGCCAGTCTGTTGTGTTATTACAGTCGTGGTGAAGGTGGAAGCTGTGAAAGGGGTCTGGCATGGTCTCAACCTCCCATCTCCCACCTGTTTTGGGGACAACCTCCATTATTTTTAGATCGACCTCCCACGTCCCACCAATTTTAGGACGAACCTCCCACCTCCCACTTCTTACCCCCCCCCCATTACACAGACATAATTTGACAGGTTTGACCGTGTGCTTCCTTTCACTGTATATGTGGTCGTTGTGTTTTAATGTTTGCTTATTTTCATCATAATCATACTTATTACAGCCACCATCGTCGTCGCTACCATCATCACGTGGTGGTCACGGTCTGTGCTGTAGTGGTCGACAGTGATCGCACTAAGAACTGGAGCCAGTGAACTGTTTGTTTCACCGAGCTGACGGCTTCAGCCCGAAGGCTCTGTCACTCTGACCGTCACCAACGTCTCACTCCGGTCGGTCGGGGATTGCGCCATTTTGTCTGATCTCAGACAATTACGACAATGTGTCGCTATTCACCCGTAGAATCGAGTGCAGACGGGACGAGTGATTAGACTGTGTCTGAGTACGTCCACTTGTGATTCAAGTTGGGTGATTTAAGCTCATATGGGAAGTGCACAACATGTCATGGAGGGATGGAGGACATGGTTGACGCGTTAACTTGTCAAGTAGGGATGAAGGACGATTGGTCACATTCCCCGGCGTGGTTGACGCGTCAACTTGTCAAGTAGGGATGAAGGACGATTGGTCACATTCCCCGGCGTGGTTGACGCGTCATCTTGTCAAGTAGGGATGAAGGACGATTGGTCACATTCCCCGGCGTGGTTGACGCGTCATCGTGTAAACAACTACATCTACGGGGCCAATATAAGTTGGTGGCTTTCACAAAAAACGTGCGTTAATGCGATAACGTATAAAGCGTATTTGTGAAGCTGATTTTGTATGAGTTAACACACACATATACACACATATACACATGGAAATTAGTCTATTTTTTAGTCACGCAAGAATGCCTTCTGACAAAATCGACACGCTTGCGTGGAGACACTGAATCACCGTTGGGTGATTGGGAACAAGGAGACAGTTACTTACTATTCACGTCCCACGGAATGCAGTGATGGATAGATGCACGGTTGGAAGGATATGCTGTGAATTGTAAAGTTTCTTAGAACGTTGACTTTGGAATGAGCCATACCGGGTAGCAACGGCCAGATCATACGCACTGAGCCAGACCGGGCAGCAACGGCCAGATCATACGCACTGAGCCACACCGGGCAGCAACGGCCAGATCATACGCACTGAGCCACACCGGGCAGTAACGGCCAGATCATACGCACTGAGCCACACCGGGCAGCAACGGCCAGATCATACGCACTGAGCCACACCGGGCAGTAACGGCCAGATCATACGCACTGAGCCACACCGGGCAGTAACGGCCAGATCATACGCACTGAGCCGGAGCGGAGCGGAGGTCTAAATGTCTAGATTTTTCTCTCGAGAAAACCCGATGTTGAACATCGCACACAAAATAAACAAATGTTATTTAAGACACTAGCAACATTTAAACAGTCACTAGATAGTTCCAAGGATTCATGGAAACAAAGAAATGGTCACCAGTGGGAAAATTGGTGGTGGTATAACGCTAGACTTGCCAAAGTTAATAGTCGGAAATGCAGTTAATGCACACACTATGTCAGCACCGCGAGAAACTTGCAAACGATTGATCTTTCGAACGAGCCGTATGTCGCATGCAGGAAGCCATTAAGCAACATACGTACGAGCGTTTGTATTTACAACAAAAGACCCAATGACAATGACATTTGTCCTCAGTACTACACGTCTCTGGTCATGGTAATGAACCGCGCCGCCTTTGATGAGTCACTTCCACAACATGTTCTGTGATGATGTTTCTGTTTTATTGCGACGTGTGAAACTCGTTCGACAAATGAGATGTAACTATATGACATGGGCTACCATGCTGATTGTCAGTAAAGTGATCAAAACACGTGCATTCTCATCTAATCCGTGCAGAAAATGAATGTGTATACATATTGCTTGTACTATCACGTGAGATGACATTTACGCTTCTGTCGCACTCCGTGCAATGGTTGATACGTTTATAGCCATCTGTCCCACCATCGAAGTAAAAATCCAGCATGTAATTTGTTGCGCTAGCATCACTTTGGGAAGCTGCGCCACCGAGTCTTTGGTGACCACAGCATTAGGAAGGAGACCGAGGTTGTTTGTGTCACTACAATACTACACGAGAGTGAGGTCTGGTCACTACACTACTACACGAGAGTGAGGTCTGGTCACTACACTACTACATGAGAGTGTGGCCTGGTCACTACACTACTACACGAGAGTGAGGTCTGGTCACTACACTACTACACGAGAGTGAGGTCTGGTCACTACACTACTACATGAGAGTGAGGTCTGGTCACTACACTACTACACGAGAGTGAGGTCTGGTCACTACACTACTACATGAGAGTGTGGCCTGGTCACTACACTACTACATGAGAGTGAGGTCTGGTCACTACACTACTACACGAGAGTGAGGTCTGGTCACTACACTACTACGTGAAAGTGAGGTCTGGTCACTAAATGAGAGTGAGGTCTGGGTCACTACACTACTACATGAGAGTGAGGTCTGGTCACTACGCTACTACATGAGAGTGAGGTCTGGTCACTACACTACTACATGAGAGTGAGGTCTGGTCACTACACTACTACATGAGAGTGAGGTCTGGTCACTACGCTACTACATGAGAGTGAGGTCTGGTCACTACACTACTACGTGAGAGTGAGGTCAGGGTCACTACACTACTACATGAGAGTGAGGTCTGGTCACTACACTACTACACGAGAGTGAGGTCTGTTCACTACACTACTACATGAGAGTGAGGTCTGGTCACTACACTACTACATGAGAGTGAGGCCTGGTCACTACAATGCTACATGAGAGTGAGGTCTGGTCACTACACTACTACATGAGAGTGAGGCCTGGTCACTACAATACTACATGAGAGTGAGGCCTGGTCACTACGCTACTACATGAGAGTGAGGTCTGGTCACTACACTACTACATGAGAGTGAGGTCTGGTCACTACACTACTACACGAGAGTGAGGCCTGGTCACTACAATACTACATGAGAGTGTGGCCTGGTCACTGCAATACTACACGAAAGTGAAGCCTGGTCACTACAATACTACATGAGAGTGAAGCCTGGTCACTACAATACTACATGAGAGTTAGGTCAGGGGCACTACATTACTACATGAGAGTGAGGCCTGGTCACCGACCGCTGACCCTTAAGAAATATCAGCAAAATTGCTTTCGGAAGACGCCTGGCCTCCAATGGGAAGACCGCCAACCCCAGGGTCCGGAAACACACACCAACCCCAGGGTCTGGACACACACACCAACCCTAGGGTCTGGACACACACACCAACCCCAGGGTCTGGACACACACACCAACCCCAGGGTCTGGACACACACATACCAACCCCAGGGTCTGGACACAAACACCAACCCAGGGTCTGGACACACACACCAACCCCAGGGTCTGGACACACACACCAACCCCAGGGTCTGGACACAAACACCAACGCCAGGGTCTGGACACAATCACCAACGCCAGGGTCTGGACACAATCACCAACGCCAGGGTCTGGACACACACACACACACCAACGCCAGGGTCTGGACACAATCACCAACGCCAGGGTCTGGACACACACACCAACCCCAGGGTCTGGACACACACACCAACCCCAGGGTCTGGACACAAACACCAACGCCAGGGTCTGGACACAAACACCAACGCAAGGGTCTGGACACAATCACCAACGCCAGGGTCTGGACACACACACCAACCCCAGGGTCTGGACACACACACCAACCCCAGGGTCTGGACACAAACACCAACGCCAGGGTCTGGACACAATCACCAACGCCAGGGTCTGGACACAATCACCAACGCCATGGTCTGGACACACACACACCAACCCCGGGGTCTGGACACACACACCAACCCCGGGGTCTGGACACAAACACCAACGCCAGGGTCTGGACACAAACACCAACGCCAGGGTCTGGACACAAACACCAACGCCAGGGTCTGGACACAAACACCAACGCCAGGGTCTGGACACAAACACCAACGCCAGGGTCTGGACACAAACACCAACGCCAGGGTCTGGACACAAACACCAACGCCAGGGTCTGGACACAAACACCAACGCAAGGGTCTGGACAGAGGCTAAGACAACCAGCATCGAAACAATGATTGTCCAGAATTAACTGTACTGGATGGGTCACTGTGTAATAATGCCCGACTATTGCCTTCCCCGGTAATTTCTCTTTTCTCGGCTGGACCAGGGTCAGAGAACCCGTGACAGCCAGAAAAAGAGGTATAAAGATACTCTAAAGAACTACCTAAAAAGGCCAAATTAACATCAGACACCGTACATCAGACACCGAGAGGACCAGGCGGCCGACCGTCCATTTTGGTGTCGTACATCAGACACCGAGAGGACCAGGCGGCCGACCGTCCATTTTGGTGTCGTACATCAGACACCGAGAGGACCAGGCGGCCGACCGTCCATTTTGGTGTCGTACATCAGACACCGAGAGGACCAGGCGGCCGACCGTCCATTTTGGTGTCGTACATCAGACACCGAGAGGACCAGGCGGCCGACCGTCCATTTTGGTGTCGTACATCAGACACCGAGAGGACCAGGCGGCCGACCGTCCATTTTGGTGTCGTACATCAGACACCGAGAGGACCAGGCGGCCGACCGTCCATTTTGGTGTCGTACATCAGACACCGAGAGGACCAGGCGGCCGACCGTCCATTTTGGTGTCGTACATCAGACACCGAGAGGACCAGGCGGCCGACCGTCCATTTTGGTGTCGTACATCAGACACCGAGAGGACCAGGCCGCCGACCGTCCATTTTGGTGTCGTACATCAGACACCGAGAGGACCAGGCGGCCGACCGTCCATTTTGGTGTCGTACATCAGACACCGAGAGGACCAGGCGGCCGACCGTCCATTTTGGTGTCGTACATCAGACACCGAGAGGACCAGGCGGCCGAATGTCCATTTTGGTGTCGTACATCAGACACCGAGAGGACCAGGCGGCCGACCGTCCATTTTGGTGTCGTACATCAGACACCGAGAGGACCAGGCGGCCGACCGTCCATTTTGGTGTCGTACATCAGACACCGAGAGGACCAGGCGGCCGACCGTCCATTTTGGTGTCGTACATCAGACACCGAGAGGACCAGGCGGCCGACCGTCCATTTTGGTGTCGTACATCAGACACCGAGAGGACCAGGCCGCCGACCGTCCACTTTGGTGCTGTAGGGTTCAGCCTCCTGTTACGTTTCCCATTGGCGACCATGTTAACGTTTTGCACGATTGTAAGAAAACGGGACCATCAAAAATTCTGAAACTTCTTACCTGCCGTTGCCATCATCTCATTGACATGCTGATCGAGTTTAGTCAAAGTCTCATACTTGTAACTCATTTAAAATGTCTGAACGTGCCATACCCGTAAATTTTTACAAATTTCTGCACGAATTACTACGCACACGTGCCTTGTTGCGAACAAATTGCCAAAAATCCTTCCGCCTATTGAAATCATCTAAACATCCACATTTACATTGCCAACATGTTCTACCAGCAAACCTTCCAATGTGCCTGGCTCAAATGCAGTTATGTCAGATGATATGATTTTTTTAAAATAACACATCTAAAATTACTGTGCCCTACATTCGTAACATTCTGTAACACACCAGGAAGTCTAACTGAGGCATGATCCATGTACATGATCCCTGTACATCAGACACCAGGAGGACCTGGCCGCCGACCGTCCATTTTAGTGTCGTACACCCCACCAGGCAACGGCCTGCTTTGAGACAGACCGAATGAGGCGGAGAAACGAGTGAACAAAGAGGAGGAGTGGAACCAAGACCAAGTGTCACTTCCACCCGCACCCTACTGCTCCCACTGCTCCCACTACTGCTCCCATTGCTCCCACTGCTGATCCCACTGCTCCCACTGCTCCCACTGCTGCTCCCATTGCTCCCACTGCTGCTCCCACTGCTCCCACTGCTTTTCCCACTGCTCCCACCGCTGTTAGATCTACATATCGAGAATTGGGCTCCTGAGTCACATCAGGACACACGACATACCCTAGGCAGACGTCACCCTTATCCCGACGGACCACCGATGAATCATTGATAAGTTTGTACTTGTTAAGCGCAGGAAAGTAGCTTGTTTAGTTTGCCCGTCTGTGTTAATGTGACACTAGTAGGCCTACATCCTTGTAAGTACAACCACATCTTGGGATGATCTCGGCATAAGAATCAACCCTAGATAATATTTATTTTCATATGTGCGTGTTCTCTGTGCGTGAATGCGTTCATGCATAGACGTACGACTACAGTGATCTGTCTGTGTGCGGTTGCAGATTGCATTGACCTGGGTGGAGACACGGGACAGTGCGAGGAGTGGGCGGCTGCCGGCGAGTGTCGAACTAACCCCGGCTACATGGTTCCCAACTGTCGGCGGTCGTGCGGCGCCTGCAAAATCTACGGTGAGTCCGTCGACATCAACTCCTTTCACACACACACTGGAGTACATCGCAGCGTCCAGCAAACTGGACGGACGCTGTCTCTTCGTTGTAAACTATCATAGGTGTCAACTCGTGTGGTTTGCCGTGCGTCTAACGCATTCGACGGTCACACGGGCGTAGGAGATATTCCTTACAGTCTTGTGCGTTATATATTTTTTTATTCAGCGAACGTAACCAATTTTACCACTCAGAGTTGGCCCACATGAAACATATAGCATGCGCTCATAATAGATACACAAGCAAGTCAGGTGTCATGTCAAAGGTCATGTCAGAGGTCATGTCAGGTGTCAGTGTGGGAAGCATTGAGAAAGATCAAAGTAAATAAAAGTAAAATACAGCTTTATCAAAGATTAACGTAAACATACCGCGATATTGGTGTTTGTAGTTATCTCAATGCTTGTGTCATCCAAAACTAAGGAACTTTGAAACGATTGACGTTTGTCTTTGTAGCAGCATGACGTATGTGACGGTTCACTGCACATTCATGTATGAGACGCATAGTGGTGGTACTGGGGGCCTATATAATGTCAGCTTCCAAACAGACAGTTCCTTCAAACGTTGCTTCGACTCTAAATAGTGTTCGTATAGCCTTTTCTCTTAATACGCCATCATGAAACGTCAAGTAATATAAATATTTAATCCGAACGTTCGAACAAAAATCTAATTAGAAATGAATTAAACTTAATGGAATTACAACGTATACATTGTTTACTATTCATTACTTGCCTTAAATGCTATGTATTGAAACTAATTGTGTACTGTTGTCACCATTGTAATGTGCGATTGAATCGCCGTTTACCTGGGGTTGATCAGTGGTGTGGCGGCAAGGCCGTTCGTGTTTCAATTAACTGTAGACAAACACTTTCCTAGTAGTGTAGTAATCGTTCCTTACTTGCACAAACACATGCAAATCTGTATAAACATACGAGTAGTCGTAAACATATATGGGCTATTTTAGTTGCGACAGCGTATTCAGGACTACAGTGACTATTTCATCCGTAATGGCTGACACATTGGTGATGGCACGTAACCAACATTGATCGGCGGCAAATTTAGCGATGCACTTTCTTTGACCCTCAGCCGTGGGCTCAGCCGTGCGCCATTGTTGAGGAATTCGTTACCCTGCTGCACCTATCTGCCCCATAGTCTACCTGCCAGCTTACATTGCCACAGACCGGGACCATGTCTAACGATTGTCAATGTTGTTCGATATAGACTTCAAGGTTATGAGCACACTCATATGTTAGCCCCTGAAGCAAGCTGAAGACTGAAGAAACGTTGATTGAAGCATTATACGACTCTTTATATATTTGTAAATTATACTGCCAATGCGCGTCGCGCATCGGCTTGCACAATCACCAGAATAAGCACAACTGACTCGGGACGTGATCCGTTGTTCGACGGCTCACTCCATATATATATATATATATATATATATATATATATATATATATATATATATATATATATATATATGTATATGTATATGTATATGTATATGTATATGTATATGTATATGTATATGTATATGTATATGTATATGTATATGTATATGTATATGTATATGTATATGTATATGTATATGTATATGTATATGTATATGTATATGTGTATGTGTATATGTATATGTATATATATATATATATATATATATATATATATATATATATATATATATATATATATATATATATATATATATATATATATATATATATATATATATGATGTACATGCAGTATATATATATATATATATATATATATATATATATATATATATATATATATACTGCATGTACATCACCATGACGACGACTTACAGTATTGACCCAACTAACCATACATCCATTACTACGAAAACGTTAACAATGTAAAGAACAAAACAAGAAATAAAACACAACAGACAGACCTTCCCTGTCGTTACACGTGACTATTACAATGGCCTTAATTTGGGACGGACTCGTCCAACGTTAAGTTTCGAGTGGCAAGACTTGGCTAACACACGACAGCACCGCCAGCGACGGCTGAACAATCTTGTCCAACTATTATATTTATGGAGTAGGCGTTTTACGGCTTCATTGCCAGTGATGTTACACGTCTGGCATTTAGAGGCGGCGGAAACGGCTGGAGTGAATCACCCAGTCCACCAGATGACATCAACCGTGACCGGTGAACGCTGGCTGTTCAAACCTTCACCCGTACGACAACCTCATTATGCAGGAGCCCTGGGGAACACATTGCAGTCACATTAACAAGCGCTACATCTTCTTAAAGTTTGTACAGGCATAATCGCTGTCTAAAGACAATGGTGGACCAAATAATTGGAAGGACTCTGTTTGTTTGTAACATGTAGAGGAAGCGTATTTAAAGAAATAAAACTATATTGCCCTGAGATGTATACTTCCCACAGCCATTAAATCTTGTTCGACCGTCTGCTGTCGTCAAATATGTCAGAGAAGGCTTCACATATGTCAAGTCGACCGTGAGCGTTGACATTTAACCGACAGACAATTGAATGACCACAAACACCGAAGCAGAGGTCACAACCGTCATATCACGTTTCCTTCGACCCCGGCTCTCCTCTGGCTCCACAACTCTTCCCGCCCTGGTCGCTCCTATCTTACCACCCTTCCATTTAAGGTTGCCTTGCCGTAGCATTTCATGTCCTGTTGTTTCAGATTTATAAATAAATTACCTTTTTTCCGGGCAATGCCTCCGGGTATTCGTATATAATTCTTCATTTCCTTTATGACATACCATCGATGGCATAGAATCATTGGGACCTAACAAACGGATGCTGCAGGAAGACGATGCAAGCTGTTGGTAGCAATAGTTTATCAGACGGACGACCGACTACACAGATGCTGCCATAAATTACCGCGACACCTCGCCACGACAGCCGCTAGAAAGCCGAGAGGGTCAATGACGAAGGCTTTGGCTGTCTCTAGAATCACCACTAAGGACGCAGGGCATGTTATCTTACACATTACGGAGAATGTCTCCTACTCCGTTGTTAGGTCCCGGTCGGTCTCAGTTGTTCTCACCAATCCTGCGTTTTTTGCGCCTTCACAGGTTATAAATGATGTCCTATTGAATTGTCATGCCTTCTTCGACCAATTAAAGTGTCCTTTTGGGGTATTGCCTCCAAAGGAAAGGTCACTTAAAGATAGCTTTAAATAGATGAGACAATCAGTCAATAATTTATTACAGACAAAGATGCAAATAAACGTTCTTATAAGTACACGTCACGTGATGCAACGTATGACACATGACAGTATATTATATGACACATGACAGTATATTATAAATAAGTAATGCTGCATTAGAAAGTCAACTATATTTTTCACTAAAAATAGTGAACATTTGTCAGGATAGTTTTGACATATCCAAACTTGTTTTTACCTTTGTAGAAATTTTCGTCGTCTTATCATCAGTACTAATAAAGTTGGATAACGTCATCATACACGAGAGGAAGTTCGTAATTGTCTCGTTTGAGCGCTGCCTTGGTCTTGCGTATTCATATTATGGCCTCTATCGGCATGTTCGTTTTGTAACACTGCGCCAAACTGTGTTCTAATGGAATCAATAACAGTCTCCCTTGTGATTCACCCTACATCCCGACTAAGCAGGTCAAAAAGTATTTGCAACACGTCTTCTTAAACTTTCTCACCATTGTTGTAGACTACGTCACTCATTGCATTAGCTTTTCCACTCCACTCGATCTTTCACGCTGTTGCACAGTTCGTTCCACCCCGGCTTTGTCCATTCCTTTATGACGTCCTTCCGTCTTCTTTGTGGTCTTCCTCTTGTTCGCTTTACCCTCCATGATGCCTTCGATGGCTTTGTCTGGAAGGCTACTTCTCTTTGTCTGGAAGGCTACTTCTCTTCATGTGTCCGAACCACTTCAATTTACGTTTACGGACTTCATCCGTAATTTAAGTTTGACCAATGATTCGACCCAGCTACACGATGGGTACTTTATCACAATGTATTTTTGGAAAACCTCCATCTTGTTCCGGAAAGGTTGATTCGGTCGAGTATAAAATGGTGTAAGTTTGATAGGTATTCCATTTACTTGGTGTCTACAAGTGGGGATGGACGTCTTCTTCTGAAAGACACCCCAGGCCTTTCCTGTTCGGGTGTCAACAGCCCTCGTGTCGTTAGGTCTTCCGGGGTATTCGAAGTGGTCGACGATGTCAAAAGTCCGATCCTTGAAGCGAAGGTTTGGTGAGATCATGTTTGGTGAGATCATGTTCTCAGACTAGCATTAGTTTTGTCTTTGAGGTGATGATGATGATGAGGCCACATTTTCTTGCATTTTCATGGAGTTTATTCAGTAAGTTGTTCATGTTTGTGATGGTCGTAGTTAATACTCATTTCGTCGTTTGTGTAACCTGTTATCAAAGTGCGTCTCTCCTCCGACGTGGTTGTCATCTTCCTGTCCTTCGAAGGATTGTGTGAGCAGAGCCATCAGCAACACTGTGCCAAGCACAATACATAATCCTTTCGTTTTCTTTCTTTACTACTGAATGCATAAAAGCTATTTCTTTGACAATTACAATGAAAGAAAATAATTGGTTTCATTAAATACCAGCAAGAAGTAAGATTATGTTTGGAAAGAGAACACCAACTCGTGCTAACCATAGTCCTCATTTCAAACTGTTTGATCTGGTTTTAGTGTTGCGGGGCAATTATACGTGAACGTCGTCAGGGGTATTTTTAATCATGGCTATGGCGTAGTTTAATTGAGGACACATTATTTTTCCACTAGAATTCTCTTTTGTATGAGTTACGTTCAGGGGAATGTGGGTGAATCGTATTCCATTCTAGTTGAGGCTCTTACACCCATCGGTCGTGTGGGTGTCCATGCTAGACGAGGGTTTCCATCGGTAGTCAGTGGTTCACGAATACGGCAAGATTGTAATTGCGAGCATCTTGTGTGTCGCTCTGTCTACCTCGAGGCTGTAATAACAGGTGCCGGGTGTAATCGGCGTCATCTAGAGACGGCTGGCTACCCTAAGGTATGTCCCACCGTCTAAGCCGGTGTCGGTCCGTCGTCCGGTAAAGCACCATTATATCCGCTCGCTACATGTATACGTCTACAACAAAAGCTTATTCACGAATAACACGCATACGCGGTGTGCAGAAACGTGAGCTCCTGAATGGACGAGCCTATTTCGAGCCGTGAACAGAAGGCGATGTTATCGGGGAATGTCACCATAAAACGTTACACCTGGTTCCATGCCTACGCTGTGGATGCATATAGTTATCGCGTTCTGTTCCCATGTATTCGTGAATTGACTCAAGTTCATCGTTAGGAAGATGAACATACGAGGAACATGCACACGAACCCACGCTCGCACGCGCTTGCACTCACGCACGCACACACCCACGCACACACGCACGAACACACGCTCCAACTGTTTGTTTAATGCATGGAGCCTATCTGCATCTATGTGTCGACAGTTACTGAAGTAAACTGAGATAAGAATCTGTTGGCTGGCCACAAGGCTTTAGCTGTTCACGTTCGCAGTCCTTGGTACACGGTATCACTACTCGCGTCCGACTAACACCGATGACAAGCCTTTATAGCAATGTCAAAGGTATCGTGAACACATAACCTAGGTGGCTTTAAACATCGCGTTCGGATATTTGATCATATCTCAACAAGCTGACCAGTAGGCCGACATACCTGTCAACTGAGAGGATCGTGTAGGCCTACACACCTGTCAACCGAGAGGATCGTGTAGGCCTACACACTTGTCAACTGAGAGGACCGTGTAGGCCTATACATCTGTCAACTGAGAGGACCGTGTATGCCTACACACATGTTAACTGAGAGGACCGTGTAGGCCTACACACCTGTCAATTGAGAGGACCGTGTAGGCCTACACACCTGTCAACTGAGAGGACCGTGTAGACATACACACCTGTCAACTGAGAGGACCATGCAGGCCTACACACCTGTCAACCGAGGGGACCGGGGTTCGAGTCCATCTGCTGCCGTTTCGTTCATCACAAACTCCCCGTGTCTTTCGTAAGATGCACCACAACCGTGGACCTCTCTACTGGTGTCTATGTCCCCTCTACTGGTGTCTATGTCCCTTCTACCTGGTGTCTATGTCCCTTCTACCTGGTGTCTATGTCCCCTCTACCTGGTGTCTACGCCAGGGAAGTAAAAGATCCCACACACGGGGTAAATGTATTTCCTGTCGTGGACCCACCAACTACAGAGAAGGACAGTTTTAATAAACAATGCTGCAGGCGTTGCGATTATAGCAGCAGAAAAATGACGATGGCTAACCAAAATGGAGGCCATTGTGATTCGAGGATTCGATGTCCGGCGAAGAGGACATGAGTTGAGCAGAGGGGATAATAATATCTGTCACGCACCCAGAGGATAGGCGTTGACCCAGACAGCAGAGGGGATGATATCTGTCACGCACCCAGAGGATAGGCGTTGACCCGGACAGCAGAGGCGATGATATCTGTTACGCACCCAGAGGATAGGCGTTGACCCGGACAGCAGAGGCGATGATATCTGTCACGCACCCAGAGGATAGGCGTTGACCCAGACAGCAGAGGGGATGATATCTGTCACGCACCCAGAGGATAGGCGTTGACCCGGACAGCAGAGGCGATGATATCTGTCACGCACCCAGAGAATAGGCGTTGACCCGGACAGCAGAGGGGATGATATCTGTCACGCACCCAGAGGATAGGAGTTGACCCGGACAGCAGAGATGATGATATCTGTCACGCACCCAGAGGATAGGCGTTGACCCGGACAGCAGAGATGATGATATCTGTCACGCACCCAGAGGATAGGATTGACCCGGACTGGAGAGGGGGTGATATCTGTCACGCACCCAGAGGATAGGAGTTGACCCGGACTGGAGAGGGGGTGATATCTGTCACACACCCCGGTTATGTAGCATTTATTTTCTTTGAGAAATCGTAGGTGAATAGAACGAACAAGAATGACAAATGTAAAGGCGACAGAGAACGTTGTCGTTGCAGAGAAATGCGAGTCCCCTAAATAGTCAACTACAACAGGCCCTCCAGATTGTCGATGTAAACATTGTTGAACAAAGTAACTGAACTCCCAATAGTCGTGCTACTGAATGACTCAATGAATGGGTCACTGCTAAATGTAACCCAGAAAAAGTGTACGTGCGTGCGTCATTGAGACAAGATGCACGGCCGTCGTACATGGCTGCTTCAAGTGAATGACAGTACCAGACAATTCCAATGTTTAGTGTCTGGTGTACCTTAGTACACAGCGCACACAGCGGCATCGCAGTGTAGGCCTACACAGGTACACACCATTATTAGCAACACTAATTCACTGTTACCATCGTGGCGACATTCGATGCAGACGATTGCCCAATTTCAAGACTAAACTGATCAATATATCGACATAGGAAGTAGTATTTCATAAGTATTTTCTTGGATGGAAGTTTCTTCTTCTCTCGTTTTCCCCACTCTCAGACTGCTCATGTTATACGTGAAATCCCGTTTCAAGACATCATCCAGGGAGAGCGATACACACTCTTTCCATGGTGTCGGGCACGGTATTTAGGCTGCCCTTATTCAACGATATCATGGCGAATATCCAGTCGGATCTTCTCAAACATTCTTGCAATGCTACAACAATCACCCAGTGAGTTTTGCCCTAGTGCAATACGTTTATGGACGGATTCATGCAACTTAAAAGACAAGACATTGACAACTAGACTGCTTATACCATGCTAACTAACCAACTGTTGACCAAACTCTAACGGAGACGTGAGCTTATACCATGGTAGCTAACCATCTGTTGACCAAACTCTAACGGAGACGTAAGCTTATACCATGGTAGCTAACCATCTGTTGACCAAACTCTAACGGAGACGTAAGCTTATACCATGGTAGCTAACCATCTGTTGACCAAACTCTAACGGAGGCGTAAGCTTATACCATGGTAGCTAACCAACTGTTGACCAAACTCTAATGGAGACGTGAGTTTATATCATGGTAGCTAACCAACTGTTGACCAAACTCTAACGGAGACGTGAGCTTATACCATGGTAGCTAGCCAACTGTTGACCAAACTCTAATGGAGACGTGAGTTTATACCATGGTAGTGTTTGCTGACTGTGCATGTGTCAATGTGTTTGCTGACTGTGCCTGTGTCAGTGTGTTTGCTGACCGTGCATGTGTCGGTGTGTTTGCTGACCGTGCCTATGTCGATGTGTTTGCTGAACGTGCCTATGTCGATGTGTTTGCTGACCATGCCTGTGTCGATGTGTTTGCTGACCATGCCTGTGTCGAGGTGTTTGCTGACCGTGCCTATGTCGATGTGTTTGCTGACCGTGCCTATGTCGATGTGTTTGCTGACCATGCCTGTGTCGATGTGTTTGCTGAACGTGCCTGTGTCGATGTGTTTGCTTACCGTGCCTGTGTCGTGTGTAGGTTGCGTGAACAACTATTACAGCGACTTCGAGTGCGAGCTGTGGGCGTCGTGGGGAGAGTGCGCCAGTCGACCCGACTGGATGCTGCCACACTGTCGTCAGGCGTGCGGCCTCTGCCTCAAGCTCCGGCCCGCGACGACCGCTGCCAACGTAACGAGCGCCCCGTCAATGCCTATGCCGGACCCCGGCCGTTCGGTCGACCCCAGTCGCGTATCGAGCCCTACCAATCCGCCGAACCGGCTGCACGCGGACGCCACCGACACAAGCGTCATGAAGGGTAAGTGTCAGACCATGGCCGGATCTAGACCCTGAACATGGGGGTGCCCAATTTCCCAACAGGACACCAGGGGCAGCACATCTAGTTATCCGAATTTCCGTGTGCTTACGTGCGTGCGTGCGTGCGTGCGTGTGTGCGTGCGTGCGTAATACTTATTAATTTTAGATCATGATTGTATATGTGAAATATTCCTCAAAATCATCATGTTTTTTTTGCAAAAATAATTTACGAACACCTCCAATGCAACGTAGCAATGAACTCATCGCGCCCTGCAAGGACCCATCAACTTATTAGTGCGACTGCCATCGCACACCAACTCTTTGGTCTACTTTCGAGCGTCCGTTGCCCCTTGGGAAGACATTTAAGAAACTATAATTGATAAAGTCACAAGGGAAGCGTTCTCGATGGCGTTCAAAACACGACTCCGAACTTCATTATAAATTGTAGAAGAAAAACTCAACCAATTCCTCTAGGATCTTCTGCTACTTGTCTACAAACCGCCGGCCAATCTATCGCAGGCTTCATCTGCGCTGATGGAACAAAACAGTACATTTCGCATTTTGGACACGATCTTCAGCTGCATCTGCTCCTGATGATGACGATCAGTTCGTTTTGTTTCATGTTGTAAAGTGCGTCTCGTCTACAGATCCACATATCATACATTAACCCAAAAGTTGAGAACATTGAAATTGCAGTGATTATCATCAATGTCGAGATGGGTGACGTCATTGTCGAGATGGGTGACGTCATCGCGGTGGCTTCTCAGAGCAATATTCTACTTTTGAAGGAGAATAATCGTGTTTGTGACGGGCTACAGCTTAAGGCGACTGTCCCTTACACGGGTTTGCAAGCGTGTCGACAGCTGTTGTTTGGGCAGGTTTGGATGATCTCACACCAGAGAAAGTTGTCTAGTAATTAGTGATGGTGCCACAGTGTGATCGTGGTGTCTCGACTACTAATTCTGATGCGATGAAAACATCAGGTCGGAATAGAGGGGGTGGCCGGGCACCCGATGGGCACCCTGGATCCGCCCATGCAGACGATCCTTACATGAACATACTGAGGAAGATAGGTGAATGTGATTGAATGATAACATTACAAGATAAGATGGGAAAGAAACTTAAAGAGAAACTTAATACCTCGTCTCGTCTAGACTGTCATTAGCTTGTGAGTGATACGAACAAAAACACGCGTTCTCTGAACGGAAAACAAAGACGATAGTTATGGCGGATAAACAACACCACAGACGACTCGGTTGAAACAGATTGCAGCGCACTGCGAAAGAAGCTATAATGGCGTTACTCAAAGCCCGCTATACAATTGGCACAAGCGAACAGGCACACCGGACACCATGAACGTGTGCTGGCAGCAGAGAAAGGAACAAACTTTCAGTGTTTTGACAATTTGGTAAGATGGAAAATGAAATGTTGTAAGAGAAGGCATAAATACAAAAACACTGACAGACCGAACGGACAAGTGAGGTAAAAGCGGGGAGGGGGGAGAATGGCGGATAAACGATGAGCGCCCCTTATATTCGCCAACCAGAATAGTTTTTTCTGTTCACCCCTTATACGTTACCTGTTACCCTTACTACCTGTTACCCTTATACATTACCTGCTATCCGTATACATTACCTGTTACCCTTATACATTACCTGTTATCCCTATTCAACAGTATGGCGTGGTAGACACACACTGATAAGATCGACTCACACATGAGGCCAACTGATGGACTCATTCATATAAACAGTATCGTTGACGACACGTGTGGAAGGGTTGGTGCATACCCAGATACTGTCGAACCCAGGAGCCGGCGAAGCCATGCATCCAATAGATTTAACAAGATTTAACAAGATTTGCCATCCAAGCCAAAGGCCCAGATGGCAAGTGGACAAGGAAGCCATTGGCTTATCGAGAGTCCAACAATGTTCATCTACTTATAGCCTGCCCTCCTGAGATATGTGTCAACCTTGTTTTTAAACATATTCACGCTGCTAGCAGTTACACAATCTGTTGACAATTTGTTCCATTCATTTATTGTCCTCTGTGAGAACGAGTGCTTCCTGATGTCCAATCTACATTGATCCTTTACTAATTTTACCTCATGTCCTCTAGTTCTGCTATCCTTCTTGAGTGAGAAAAACATATTTCTATCAATATTTTCATACCCATTCAATATCTTAAAAACTTCAATCTGATCTCCTCTTAACCTCCTTGTCTCTAGAGTTGTTAAACCACATTCTTTCAGGCGTTCTTCATAACTAAGGTCTCTCAGTTCTGGAATCATTTTAGTTGCTCTCCTTTGTATGCGTTCAAGTGTATCTATATCCTTCTTACGATATGGTCTCCATGCTTGTATACAGTATTCTAAATGAGGTCTAACTATTGCTTTATAAAGAGGTATAATTAACTTTTTTCCCTTGTATGTTATGTTTCTTCTAATCAATCCAAGAATTTGATTACCCTTTGAAGCTGCAATACCACACTGCTCTGAAACTTTCATATCAGCGCTTATTGTAACTCCTAAGTCCTTTTCTTTTACAGTAGTACCCAGAACAGTATCTCCCATTCTATAGTTTACATTCAAGTTCCTATGTCCTGTATGTAGGCATTTACATTTCCCAAAATTGAACAACATCTGCCATTTCTCAGACCATTTCACTAATCTGTCTAGATCGTTTTGTAAATGTTGTTTATCACCATCAGTATTAACCTTTCTAAACAGTTTTGTGTCATCCGCAAATTTCAGTACATTACTTGTTATACTGTCGTCCAAGTCATTGATATAAATTAAGAATAATATAGGTCCTAATACTGATCCTTGAGGTACCCCACTCAAAACCGATTTCCAATTTGAAACTTCTCCATCTACTACAACTCGTTGTCTTCTGTCAGTCAGCCATTGTTCTATCCAGTCAGTTATGCTATCCCCGATACCATGGGCTTTTAATTTAAGTAGTAATCTTTGATGTGGCACTTTGTCAAAAGCTTTCTGAAAATCTAAGTAGATAATATCTACTGGCGATCCCACGTCTATCCACTTAGTGATTTCTTCCAAAAAACATAACATATTTGTTAAGCATGACCTCGCTTTAAGGAATCCATGTTGAGATGAATTTAATAATTTATGCTTAACGAGGAAGTCCACCATATGGTCTTTAATTAACCTTTCTAATAATTTACAAATCACTGACGTTAAACTCACTGGTCTGTAATTCTCTGACTTATTTCTCGAACCCTTTTTAAATAATGGTATGATGTTTGCTTCTTTCCATTCAAACGGAACAACTCCCTCTTTTAATGACAAGTTGAATACTCTTGCAAGTGGTATACTGATTTGTTCTACTGTTTCCATTAGTAATTTTGGAGGAATCCCATCCACTCCCGGTGATTTGTTATCCTTCATTGCCTTTATTTTCTTAGCTACCAATTCTGGAGTTACAACTAACGGACCTAAATAGTCAGATTTAGCCCCCTGAAATTTAGCATCAGCAACTGGTAATGAACTAATATCTTCTTTGGTAAACACTGAACTGAAGTAACCATTTAGGTCTTCCGCCATTAAAAACCCCTGTGATATTATATTTCCAGCACTGTCTTCTAGAGGTCCAACCTTGTCTTGTACGTTTTGTTTACTCCTGACATATGCATAAAAACTCTTGCTGTCATTTTTTATGTTACATGCTAGTTTTTACTCATAGCTTCTTTTAGATTGTCTGATTTCAGTTGTAGCTGCATTAAGTGCCTCTTTGTATTTTGCATAGTCTTCGTCCTTTCTGGTACGCCTATAAACCCTCCACATAGTTTGTTTTAGCATTATTTTTCTAATAGCCTCTTTTGACAAGTGTTTCTTTCTACACCGTTTTCCTTGTTTTTGGAAGGGAACAAATTTATCGATGATACTCTCAATTTCATATTTTAGAATATTCCAACATTCAATTGCGGTCTTATTCATCAGCATGTTATTCCAATCTAGCTTTGCTAAGTATTTTCTCATATCTTTGTAGTTACCTTTGTGGAAGTTTCTCTTGTACGTTTTCTTATTTTTACTTTCTGATTTTACATTGATGTCAAAATGTATTTGATTATGGTCACTATTACCCAATGGTTCAAATATTTTTACATTGTCCACTAATTCTTTTTGTGATGACAAAACTATATCTAATACATTTTCTCCCCTGGTTGGTTCTAGTACGTGCTGAGTAAGAAAGCTATCCTGGATTAAAAATAGAAATTGTTGGTCCTCAATCCCTGTGCTCTCTAGAGAATTCCATTGTATGTGTCCATGGTTAAAATCTCCCATTATGATACATTCCCCTTTACTAACTTCCTTTATAGCGTTTTTTATTTTTGTGTTGTCCTCTTCGTTTATGTTTGGACTTCGGTAAACTAATCCAATAGTTAATTTTGAATTTCCTGAAACAATTTTGCACCAAACAGCTTCATCGCAATCTGCTTCCCTTTCTAGTTTTATTTCATAAGCCTGAATAGATTCTTTAACATATAAAATAACTCCCCCGCCCCTTCTTCCTATTCGATCTTTCCTAAACATTACATATCCTGTCAGTCCTAATTCAGCATCTGTTATATCTATGTTGGCCCATGATTCAGTTATACCAATTATGTGAGGGTCAATATCTTCTACCATAATGTTTAATTCGTTTTTCTTATTTACTATGCTCCTTGCATTTAAACATACGCATCTATAACCTTTTTCAGTGATGTTTTTCGGATGATTTGATATTGGTTTATCTGTGCTAGTGGCCTCTTGTTCTGCTTGAGACACCTCTAGGTAACCCCCCTGCACTTCTAGTTTAAAGAATGTTTACTTCCAAAAATATTTGTCATTGTACCCAAGTCACTATCTACTGCTGCTGAAAGTTTGTCCGCGAATACTGCCGCCCCCTTTCCACTTAAATGAAGCCCATCCTTCATGTACATATCAGCCCTCCCAACAAAACTTCCCCATAAATCCACAAATCCAACTTCCTCTTCCATACATAACTTCTGGACTAACATGTTAATTGCCATCCCCCGACAATTTCGATATTTGTGACCCCTCCTGCCCATTACAGGTAAAATCCCTGACAGTATTACCTGCTCAACCCGCGTCTGTTTTAGTGTTCTGACCAACTGCCTATATTTCCTAACTATGGCAGTTGTACCCTCCCTCTCTACGTTATTTGTCCCTACGTGTACTAAAACAGATCCACCCTTTCCCGAGCCTACGATGTTTTTTACCCTCTGAGTTATCGCCTCTATTTTGGCTCCAGGCAAGCAGACCACCACATCATCTCCCTTGTTTAAGACTCTGTCGGTCTTCCTAACTATCGAATCCCCCACAAACACCCTCGCTCTCTTCCTCACCCCCTCTATCACTGCTGCAGAATAACTCTTCCGTTCGATCCCCTCCATCACATTCTGTCCTGACCCCTTCCCTCCTGTCTCCTTCGCTCCTGTCTCCCCCACTTCCCACTCCTTTGCTCTTGTCTCTCCCACTTCCCTCTCCTTCACTCCGGTTGCTTTCCCTCCCGTCTCCCCCACTTCCCTCTCCTTTACTCCGGTTGTTTTCCCTCCCGTCTCCCCCACTCCCTTCTCCTTCCCTCCTGTCTCCCCCACTCCCTTCTCCTTCCCTCCTGTCTCCCCCACTCCCTTCTCCTTCCCTCCTGTCTCCCCTACTCCCCTCTCCTTCGCTCCTGTTGTCTTCCCTCCCGTTCCTTTCTTTCCCGTCTCCTTACGTCCTGTCTCCCTACGACCTGTCACCTTCCCTCCCCTCAGCTTCCTCCCAGGCTGCGGTGAGCTCTCCCTAGCATCTCTTGTGTCTTTCCCCACTTTATCATCTACTGTTCCCCCACCGGAACTACTGGCACAACCACCCTGTTCCCTTCCCACCATTGCCACAACGAGCAGCCTCAGCTCTTCCAACTCCACCTCTAGTTTCTTCATCTTCGTACATCCCCTACACTCAAAACTAAAACTATCTGCCTGGACCTCAGCCCAGGACTTCTCGCACCCAGACTTAACAAAGTCCACCCAGTTGCTGCAACTGCCACAAATTAAATGCCTTGTGGCCTTTAACTGCCGTTTGCACGGCGCCATCATACAATTTAATTTTAATTAGTTTGCTACGTTAGCCTTGAATAAGGCTGTTTTTGTGATCAAAAGAACACTTTAGTCTAATATACTTGCTAACCGTGTCTTCTATTAACCTCGCATGAGAAACAAAAAACCTGCCACCTAGCGAATACGGAGAACACTGTGTAACAAAACAACGAAGTCAGTGTGTACTAATTTACGCTAAAATCCTGCTGTTAATTCCTTTTTACCGAAAACGTTTACTACCACTATGTCAGATATTACCTTATGTATGTAATTTAAGTAAATAGATCACTGTATCTTATATATATATATTAGCCAATGTAAACTATTCACTATGCTATCTCAATTTTCGAATAGTAAACAACCTTATTATCGCTCGCTGAATTCCCCGACAGAATCCGAAACTAACTTACTCTAAAATACTCCCTCTGACTAATAATTAACAAAACCTGTTTCCTAATATATGTCTACAATACGTTTGTGTATAATATATATTCAATAGTAATACTTATTCTATTTGATATACCGCGTTTTTCTGTAAATTATCTACACCAAATTCAAGTCGCTGCACCAAGTCCAAGTAGCCGGAAGTATGTGAGCTCTTTAAGGGTTCAACATAATTATTAATCTAATAATACTAATGTTCAAGAAATTTGGACAGTAGCAATGCATTTATATAGATTCATGGCAACAACGAAGGCTCGTTGTTCGAAGGTGACCAGTAACTGAGTTATTACTTGAGCTGGACTGCGAGAGGATCTCAGCATTGTAGTATTTTCAAAATAAACACCAATCGCTTAGTGACTCCATTGCACTGCATACCTGTCTCACTCCCGCCGTGTGCGGCCGACTGACACGCGGCATCAGCAGACCTACGATTAAGGTAGTAAACTGTCACCGTTCTTCTACATTAGCGACACTCGATCCGCCTCCACTATTAGCAGCATGGATGCAAATAGATGCATTCACCCAGTCAAAATAGTTTTGAAAGGCCTCGTCGTTTCTAAATAGACAGCCGACAAGTATGGCTGTCAGCGAAGCCCCCGGGTGGTATATGGCTTGTTTTCGCGATACGCTCGGTACACCAATACATATTCTCAAAACAAGCGGCAGTTAAATAACAAAAGGATACACGCCGGTCATATGGGGAAACTGAAGAGTTGCGGTGCAAAAGGGAAACTGTTACACAGCATCGGAGCTTTCACGACGGAAACAGCAAACGGTCGTGAATGGCTACTCTTCGGACTGGGTAGGTCTTAATGGTGACCAGTGCAATTCATCAAGGACGTTTTCTTGGTTCCAGTTTGTGTTTTGTGCACATCAGCGACCTGCCGGACTCTGTACGGCACTCGTCCATAACAACTGTTGGACACGACACATTATACAAGGTGGTCAGTACAGTGACCTAATGCACGGAACGTCAGAGTGATATAAATCGCACCAAAAGAAGTATGGCAACTTCACTTACATCCTGACAAATACAAAGTGCTGACAATTGGGAAATAATATCCAACGTCACGTAGTCCATGTCGACTAATCAGCAAAGAAGATTGTATCTACAATTTAGTAATTCTGAGCTGGACCTAAGATGGACCTAATGGTAACTGCAGTTTACATAGCGAGAACAGTTGCTAAGAACAAAGAGAACTCTACGGATGATTCGTCTTGCATTTAGATACCTGGATAGCAGCAACACGATGTCATTGAGTAAAGGCTCTGTGGGGCTTTAGCTTGGACATGAAGTGCCAGTCTAGACTCCTCGAGCTTGGATATGGAGTGCCAGTTTAGATTCCATACTTCCAGAAGGATATTTGTGAAATTGAGGCAGTACAACACAGAACCACCAACATAATAACTAACGCCTGCATAGTCAGAACGACTCAGTTATTTGAAACTGCCAAGCCTAGCCCA
Organism: Lamellibrachia columna; assembly: GCA_963662155.1. NCBI lineage: Eukaryota > Metazoa > Annelida > Polychaeta > Sabellida > Siboglinidae > Lamellibrachia > Lamellibrachia columna. Next base: position 52,332,256 of record OY759267.1, read on the forward strand.
CCGTCGCCTGAGAGGATATATAATTTACGTGTACACACTCATCATAGGAAGAATCAAAACATTAAGACACCTGATCACTCTACTGAGGGAGTCCAGGCCTTAAAACTAGTTCATCCGTCCACTGTAAAGTACAGGCGTCCTGTAAACCAGTTGGCTACACAAACATGTTGGCAATTTTATGTCAGAACTATATTTGAAATACATACGTTCCGCTTCAACTGTTATTTTCGAGTTTTCGAGAACACTCTCTGCACGGCGCCCATCGATTTCTTATAAAACCAGCTTTTGTGATGTAAACATTGTCATTGTGAACGAACTCGTACGTTAATAAGACAATCGGGATAATGTGCATGCAGTTAACATAGTCATTCCTTGTGTATATATTTAATTGTTTTTGCCTCTCTTCCGGCCAAGAACAACGGGTGGCGATGATGACTATGATGATGAGTTAGGCTAAGTATCTTCTTATAGCTGTAAGGCAGTAAGATGGGCAAATATGCGTGAAATAATAGATATCAGTGTCACTGTACATATTACCACGTTCTTCGTTCCGTCTCTTGCAGGTCTGTTTGTTTCGAACGAGACGCACATCCTGTATTATAACGGAGAGACGGTGGCGCCAATTATATCTCAGGTAAACCAACAACGGTGTATTCTGTCGTCGTAGCAAACAAAGTGATCTTCTTCTGTAAGTTTGCAACAACGTTGTTTCTCTGACTAAAGCCGCTGCCAGAGAAACAACGTTGTTTCTCTCACTAGAGCCGCTGCCAGAGAAACAGTGTTGTTTCTCTCACTAGAGCTGCTGCCAGAGAAACAACGTTGTTTCTCTTATTACAGCCGCTGCCAGAGAAACAATGTTGTTTCTCTCACTAGAGCCGCTGCCAGAGAAACAGTGTTGTTTCTCTCACTAGAGCTGCTGCCAGACAAACAACGTTGTTTCTCTTACTAAAGTCGCTGCAGGAGAGAAGCACAAAGAAAGAAAGAAAGCAAATAAAACCTCATTTGCAGCGACCGAGCACCGGCAGATTATTCGTGTTGTGGCCTGTACTGATGCCCTGTACTGTCGCCAATGTTTGCACACTTTTTATCGCAGTTGCTGAAAAGACGCTTTATATATTATAGTCAGTTATAAACGGTACTATTCATGAATGAATACACTGGCGGTGTGTGTAACCATTCAGCCAGCGATTTAGTATAAACAGGCGATACGATGCGATCTCATGTCAGTCGATGGATGGCTGAAGCACGCTCTTGCGTATTGTACAGTATTTGGGGGCGCGCGGTGCTCCAGCGGTTAGAGCACCACATTACAACCGTGCGATTGATAATACTTGTCTCTTTCCTCACACCGCCAGTACCTATAATCTTCGCCAAAAAGGCTATGCACGGTAAATTATTGTCTCAAGAGACAGAAGCTGGCCACTACACGTTTACCCAGTCCTCTGGAGCCAGTCACGTGGTCTAACGTTCTGAGTTCAACTCTTGTATTTCACACGTAATATGCCATTCTAAATTAATGTTGCACTTTTGTTACCCCATGGAATTACATGACTGATTTCTACAATTTAATTTCTCGTCATGAATGGGTTCACGGTACATATGATATTATTTTGATTTAAAAATCACACATTTCAACGGCGACGCCGTGCCCGTGGTACTTTAGTTGAAGTTCTTGACGACGTGTCCGTTTGTGTTTACCAGACTGGTGGGAACATTGTGGCGTTGGCTGTAGACGCTGACAGTGGATACTTATTCTGGGCAAACAATGCAAGACGCAACATCTACCGAGCGAGGTTGGATGGCTCCATGGTAGAAATTATAGTATCTGAAGGTAAGAATCCATTTAGAAGTCGGTGATGCAAAAACGTCCGCAACGTGAGCGCCGTGGTCAGAACAGTGGCGCCACACCGTGGAACCAGGAACGTAAACATTGTTATGTTTTTTGCTATGTACGTTTACCCTGGTCTGTATTCTCGGTTAAATATTTTTAATCGAAAACATATCCATAATATTATATAGTGGTATAATTCCGTAACATATGGCACAAGTAGTAAATAGATTAGTAAAGAGTATCTTGTTTACAAAAATATACTGTTAGGGGAGTTTGATACCCGTCCTGCTCCTGGGGCAAGCATTGTCTAACTTAGACAGACCAAACTGTAATGTACATATACTAAATGTATTACATACATAAACATACATGTTTATCGCTGTTTATCGTATTTTTATTTGGTGAAAAGTTGGCTAGGAAAACGCACGCTTGAAGAACAGGTGGATCAGCCTTGTAGGCAGCTTGCCTAGGTGTAACTGAGTTTATGCAATTTAAAGTGCAGCATTTATTAACACTTCTTCCATTGGTGATAGGAATGAGATGCATTGAAACTAGTGATAGTAGCGTAAACTTGGAGACGGTCTAACTGACCCAGTGCCAGTCAGTCAGTGACAGTGTGGCGTTATCAGTGACAGTGACAGGTTTTACACAAGCCACAACGTCAACATCAACGACGTCGCTCGGGTCCGCAACTTCCAAGGCATTCTTTTAGTTATAATATATGTTGCGGGCAGTTTCGGAATGGGGGCAAAGTGGAGATGATTCTCACTTGGGACAGACCATTGTCAGAATTCCCAAAACGCCCGCCCATGTGGGAATGGACTAAACGGCAGCAGCCGATCAAATGGATTATGGTCTATTTGAACTCGGCGACGTGATACCTTTCTTTGAAGATGTGCTCAGTCGAGGTGTGCTGAGCGTATCTTGAAATTGACACATGCACCTATATAAGATCCTGCTGTAGAAAATAATAATAGGCTTCTTTAGCACATAAAGCTTTGACTTTGAACACGTACAATAGAGGGCCTAGGTGTTATAGGTCCATCACTTGCTACCAGTTCATAATCAAATCAAATCAAGTTTATTTAGACACCGCATGTCTCTAAAAATAGAATCAGGGGTGTTTACAATAAATAAAATAAATAAATAAATTAATTAATTAATTAATAAAATATATTACATTAGTGAATATAATTATTACAGTATAGGCATTACATGAGATAACACATATATACATATGCATACATGTACATACATACATACACATACATACACATGCATACACATACATACATACACACATACATATATATATATATATATATATATATATATATATATATATATATATACACACATACATACACATATACATACATACATACACACACACACACACACATATATATATATATATATATATATATATATATATATATATATATATATATATATATATATATATACATATATATATATATATATATATATATATATATATATATATATATATATATATATATATATATACACATACACATATATATATATATATATATATATATATATACACATACATACATACATACATACACATACATACATACATACATACATACATACACACACATACATACATACACATACGCACACATACATACACATACATACATACACATACATACACATACATACACATATACATATATACATCCATACATACGTACACACATTATACATGTACATACACACACAAAATTACGAAAAAGCTTGATTAAAGAGAAAGGTTTTCAAGTCCCTCTTAAAATGTTTAGAATCACGTTGCGTTCTTAGCCCTATTGGAAGAGAGTTCCAGAGGGTGGGACCTGCACACGAGAAAGCTCGTCGGCCGAGCCGTTCCAGGTTTACCCTTGGAACAACAATGAGAGATTGGTCAGCCGAACGAAGACTGCGACAGGGAACATAGGGAGATATACGGTCAGCAAGGTAACGTGGAGTGTTTGCATGCACGGCGCTGTGCATCAAGGTCAACAGTTTAAATTGAATTCGCTGCGCCACAGGCAGCCAGTGCAGCTCTCGTAATGCCGCCGTCATGCTGTTTTGGTCACGTCGACGTAGGCAAAGGACGACACGCGCAGCGGATCGCTGGACCATCTCAAGTCGATGCAGCAAGGTTCCGGTAATGCCGTACAGGGCCGCGTTTCCGAAGTCGAGTCGCGACGTGACAAGAGCGTGTACAAGCGTCTTGCACGCTCTGAGCGGCAGAGATGATCGTATTCGCGCTATGCCACGTAGTTGGGCGTAGGCAGTCCGGCAAGTACGGCTAACGTGTGCGGCCATCGACATCGTGGAGTCGAGCTGTACGCCAAGGTCACGTATGTTGGCTGAAGTGCTGACGTTACATCCGCAGATGTCGATGAGAAGAGGATGTGACTGTGGAACACGGTTGTTCGGTACTGAGAACAGTACCGCCTCTGTCTTCGTCTCGTTTAAAAGTAAGTAGCGCGATGCCAGCCATACTTTCACGTCAATAACACAACGGGATATCCGGTCGGCGGCGGACGCAGCATCATTACGCGGAAAGTCAACATACAGCTGAGTGTCATCCGCGTAGACGTGGTAGCGAATTCCGTGCTTTGAGAAGACTTCTGAAAGACCTGCACAGTAGACAGAAAAGAGGAGAGGGCCCAAAACACTGCCCTGTGGAACTCCATGTCGCAGTTGGATGTTGCAAGATAGATGACCATCAACATCGACACACTGCGTTCGGTCGGTGAGGTAGGACTCGAACCAGCAAAGTGCGTTACCTCGTACGCCGATTCGGTCTAGTTCTGCGAGAAGAAGGTCGTGGTCAATAGTATCGAACGCAGCACTGAGGTCGAGCAATACCAATACTACGTGCTTACGAGCATCCAATAAACGCAATATATCGTCCTGAATACTCACAATCGCTGTCTCCACGCTGTGTGACGGGCTGTAGGCGCTCTGAAAAGGGTCACCGATGTTATTGTGTTGCATATGCAAACGCAGTTGGGCAGAAACATGGCGTTCTAGTATCTTGGATACGTAGGGAAGGTTCGAGATAGGTCGATAGCTAGCATAGTCGTCAACGGGAAGGCCGGAACGTTTCAGAAGCGGCTTGACGACAGCGAGCTTTAGGCGTGCTGGAACAGTGGAATACTCGTAAGAGAGGTTGATGACGTTCCTGAGGATCGGCGCTAAGATTGAGGTATTTGCCTTCAGAATAGCGAAGGGCAGTGGATCAATCATGGACGACTTTAATTGGCTTGCTAGCATAGTTGTTGTGTGTGTGTTGTGAATGTGTTGAAGCTGTAGCGGAGCAACAAAGGGCGTAATTAACTAGCTAATCCTGCGGTGTTTGTTTTGCTTATTCCGACTTTGCTCCTTCTTGTATTGTGCAGAGTGGGAATAATACCGTTATTTCAAGCGTGCCGTTGTGAAATCGTTTGTGCCGACGTCCTTTTTACTGGATGACCATATATTGTGTATAACATTCTAAATACTGACTGTATGACAAACAGACGCAACGCAATATTTCTTTGAATATCGTCTACCTATAATGATTATTCCGACTTTGCCCCCTCTTGCATGGTGCAGAGTGGGAATAATACCGTTATTTCATTCAAACTTATATGTATAGGCGTAGTTTTCATATTGTTTAGCCTAAGAACATGTGTTACATTATAAATGCTAACTGTGTGACACCAATGCAACACAATATCTTTGATTAGCCTGTACTTATAAAGCTTATTCCAAATTTGCCCCCTCTTGCATGGTGCAGAGTGGGAATGATACCGTTATTTCGTTCAAACTTACATGTACAAGCGTGGATTTCATAATGCTTAGCCTAATAACGTGTGTTAAATTATAAATGCTAACTGTGTGACACCAACGCAACGCAATACCTTTGATTAGCGTGTACTTATAAAGCTTATTCCGACTTTGCCCCCTCTTGCATGGTGCAGAGTTGGAATGACACCGTTATTTCGTTCAAACTTACATGTACAAGCGTGGATTTCATTCGTGCGACGCTTAAAAGGAAAAAGGACTTCGGTTGGAGAAACAATTCAGCAGGACATTGATACGAGGTTTCGCCGGCATGAGGCTGACAAGTTTGCGACAGCACCTCGGTTAAGTGCAGAGGGAAAAACCGCCAGTGATCGTCACAGCGTTGCACAGACCGATAGACGGGCTGGCGAACGTACACTCGTGGAAACACCGAGGGATGTCAGACGAGTGGCAGTCGTACCTGCTTCCTGATAGTGTCCATCTCAACACATACATATGTTTATGCACAAACATTACCAAAACAGAATTCCTGTTGCCTACTCGAAACCATATAATTACTTGAGTTAACATAAATTAGGATGTGTTCACACTGTTCTCAGTTCACACACCACCGATATGACACACACATGGGTGTTTCATATCGTCAGTGTGTTTAACGGTAGAAACCACGGGAAGGTGACAGTGTATTTTCCACCATGAGTGAGTGATTAAGTGACAGTTTGTCTCTGCATGCATTCGTGCGTGCGTA
>OY759267.1:52341144-52501144 GCA_963662155.1 Lamellibrachia columna
ACATTGCAAAGAATAAGGTAAATGCAAAAGCGCGCCAAAACTGTAGTCATCCACCGTATGCAAGTTGCTCCGTTCACAGATTTGTTACTTGAAATATGACGAAATTAAATTAACTGTAATCGGGTCCTTAAGCTGGTAATATTGTACTTGTGGATTGTGTTTTATTAATAATCTGTATCTATTCCAAAAGCAGTCGGAGGCCCGTTGCCAATGCCAATGGCAATGCAATGAATGACAACGGGCTATATTGCATTGCCGATGGCGATGCGGCGATTGGCAATATAACGAAGGTTTTGGGATAGATACAAAACTGGTTGGGTCATCGAGGGAAGTTGTGGTCAATGCCCGCCATATCGAGCTGCCCAATCAGATGACTTTAAGTTCATGGGTACAGTGAGTAATACGCTTTTATGAAACACAATTTGGTACTGATACAGGATGGTAATGGTAACAAAAATGGAGTTGCGACTTGTCCTGTGCTGGTGTTGATGTTGCCTTCCGCACAGCAGGGACCAGGGTGTGTAGCCACTACTGAACATTCATTAGCTAAATTTGAAAATCCATTAGCAAAATACTGCTCGGACGCCCTCGTATAACCATAATAAAATATTTCATTTGACTTTGAGGTCTGAATTTTCATTGGCGCGCTTTCTCATTTTTTGCAACATTGTAGCTATGTGACAAAAAACAAATTTGAGGGATGGAAATGTGAGTGGCATCCTTGGAAAGGTCTTGCAGAAACCTTTCCAATGACACCAAGATCTCTCTTATATGACAAACATCAAGAAAGTTGTGATAATTTTTATATGCCCAAATTAACCCAATTTTTGCAATTTTTTCATTGTCTTAATGGAAAACAATAGATAACGAAATGTGACTTGTGACCCATTTCTGCCATAATTTGGGGATCTAGATAAAAAGCCATAATTTTCTTTATAGTTGTCTTACATCCAAAAGGTTGGTATAATTAGAAAGCTTATTAAAAGGCAAAGAAGACCACGGTATTCTGAAATAGAAAAACATATTTAATCCTCTTGGAAAAAGTGCTGAAAATATTTTTTTTAATGAAGTTAAAAATTTACCCGTGTTCAGTTATGGCCAGCATTCAGTTGCCTCCTGATGGTATATTCCATGTAATCTTGAATTGGTTCTTGCAGCTTAACCCTAAAGCCAGTAAAAGATCTGCTTACAAGTCCCTGCAAAGAGATGCCCCCGACAGATTTCCAGGGCCTTCAGAGTTGACCTGCAAGAGCTTGCTATGGTGTCAAGGGGATGCAGATGACAGTTCAATTCATTGAGTGTTTTCCCCCACTTCTCATTTACCTTGCGAACTGCAGCATGATTCACAGCAACCCTGTCTCTCATGGTGTTGGAAATATTGCTGATTATTTGTGAACGGCAGAACGGGAAGTCATCTTCATGGAAGTCTGCATATGTTGCAGCAAGATGGTCCACTGCATTACAAACATGCTCACAATAGTCATCAGCTGTACCAGCAGCAATTACTTCACATTCCTCTTTGGTGGTGAAATGCACACTATTGATGTGGACCCCCTCCTGGGTAGTATCATCGAAACCTATGGTCAGGTCAGAGGTCTTCATTGCTACTTCAGCAGCTTTCAGGTCAGCAGTTGCATCGAGCTCCCTTGCCATCTGTTCCACTGTGGTTCTGTGGGGAACTGCGCTAAGCTTTTCACCAGTCCGTTGAACATGTTTCTCAATCAGGGATGGAATGTTCTGTGTGGGTACCTGATTGACAATGTTCTGTGTGGGTACCTGATTGACAATGTTCTGTGTGGGTACCTGATTGACAATGTTCTGTGTGGGTACCTGATTGACAATGTTCTGTGTGGGTACCTGATTGACAATGTTCTGTGTGGGTACCTGATTGACAATGTTCTGTGTGGGTACCTGATTGACAATGTTCTGTGTGGGTACCTGATTGACAATGTTCTGTGTGGGTACCTGATTGACAATGTTCTGTGTGGGTACCTGATTGACAATGTTCTGTGTGGGTACCTGATTGACAATGTTCTGTGTGGGTACCTGATTGACAATGGCATCGTAAATCATCATCCGCATATCGGTCAAGTAGGTCTTGCCATCCTTCTTTGTGATCTTCTCTTCATTCTTGGTTCTCTTTAACCCTTCAACCTTTTCTTCAAGAAACAATATTCTATCTTCAAGTGTCCTTACAAGTTAATTTTTAGCAGTCAACTCAAGCTGCAGCTTGGTGAAGTTTTCCAAAGGAACAGTGTCTGCAGATTTCAACTTCCTTTTCACCTTGTTGGAATCCCTCAATCGTTTATGCGTTCGCTGCAACTGCTTGAGGTTCAGGTCATCCATTATGGCATTTGGTCCTTGAACTTCCTTCCTGCCCTTGCCTTTGGCCTCCTGTAGTTGTCGCCGAAGTTTTATGATCGTGGCTTCTTTGACAGAAAGACTAGCGGTTTTGCGCTTTATCTCCTGGTTGAGGTACTTTATTTTAGTCATTCTCTGCTTGTTGATGAGTCCCTTCAAATTCCTCACGCGGTCAATATACCACTTCTTCTGCTTACTTCTTAAATTTGACATGATGTCCAGGCGCCTTTTCAAATGAAGCTTCCTTGGTGTAAAATTTTTCGAGGAACAAACAGACAGCGAAGAAATGGAGGGAGCCACAATCTGAGGGGGTGGGGTACAAATGAGTTCGTCATCAGAATTCCCCGGCACTGCATCTGGCGGTTCATATGAAGTTGAAGGACCAGACACAGGTTCCATGTCTGAAGCCGAAGGTACTGGAACAGCCACTGATGTTGATAAGAGATCAATGTCAACATCCATCGGAATGCTGTTATCAGCAGCAGTTACCTCACTTTGTTTATGTTTAGTCTCCAGATAGCAGTGAACATGGTGAAAGGTTCACTACAGCGTTGCATTAAGTCCTCCATTTCCTTTTCTCGACCAAGATGTGTAAATGAATTCAGATTGTTTAAGACGGTCTTCATGTTGTTTGGACGGATAATGCACGAAAATATTTCGCTGACAGCACAAATAGTCCTTGCAACGAATAGTCCTAGCCCATCTTCAGATCTTGGCCAGGGATGGGGCTGTAGGTATCCATCAAGTATTGCCGAGCAGCACTTACCTTGGTTGGCAAAACCGACTTCTTCTTCATGTTGATGGACAGACAAACCTGAGAAAGAGAAATGCTAATTTAAAATCACAAATGGGATGGCAAAAGAAATCAGCCCAGTCTGCCTTACCAGTAAAAATTATAATCACCCAAAAAATTCTTAACAAACAACAGACACTTCAAAAATAGACACCATAATTCTTTGAGAATGTTAAGGTAAATTTTATTACATGATTAAAGTACACAATTGAGTGTGAAATAACCACTGAAAACAACACATTTTCATGATGACAGCATGTGAAGCACATGGCATTTGTTTTGTAACCATCCAGTATCAGCCAATCAGATTGCCGGAAATCAGTCACGTGACCTACATTACGCCGGCTGAATCTATTTTGGCCCAAGGAGGTAGCTTTCAAAATCTTCAATAATTGGCGTTACAAAGTAAAAAAATGCCTAAATTGCACTATGAATAACTGGATAAGAAATAAATCTAACAATCAGAACCATTTGTAGTGACATTCGATAAAGTTTAGTAGGTTCAAATGGACAATGAATCTGATGTAAAATTCTGCCAGCTTGGGCATTTCCAATGTTGACATCAATTTCTGCGCATCCAAATAGATCACTTGGGAATCGTTCAAACAACGTGAAAAGTTCATGAAATACAGAAAACTAATGAAGGAATAATATTATCATAGTTCTGTAAGATATTGTACTCACCTTCGGGTGAAGTAATGGTGATTTTGATGAGCAAACAAACACCCAAATTCACGCGAAAACTTTTGGAAGTCTTCCTTTCATTGGATTCAGAAATTTCAAAAACGCGGTGAATGGAGAATCTGTGATATACGTCATCAAAACAAGAGATCTAGGGTAGCTAGAAAAAACACGCACAACGAAGCGAAGAGTGCGCCTACTGCTACTCGGCTCAGCAGCGCAGGTCGATCTGGCCCGAAATAGTGCTTGAGGCCGAGCAAATTAGCGGCAACGCACAGAATTGCTACATGCCTAAACATTGGTACTCTGACCAAAAAGTCTGACCTTTCAGTGAAAGTTTATGTTACAGGTCTGTGTAAACAGTTTGATGTACAGTTGTAGTAGTCTGCTGCAGCCGATTCCCAGGGCTCGACGTGTCACTAACAATATTCAGTAAACAATAATTATGTCAATGGAGTCACTCGCATCTTTTGACAACATTAACGCACACACGCACGCACGCACACATTATAAATGCATTGCACAGTCACAGCCGAAGGTCTTGGGATACACAGAGGTGTCTGACCGTGCTATGTCTTGCATGTCCCCAAGTAGAGATCTTAGGTTGTGTGTCATGCACCAGTTCTCTCCAGCACGGTTGTTTCTTGGGGACATGCAAGATGTGGCACGGTCAGACACCTATGTGTATCCGAAGACCTCCGGCTGTGACTGCAATGCATTTATAATCCCTGTGCTCACATACAACAAGGGCACATGGGGACTAACGCCAACGTAATGGGCTAGGTTTGATTCATTCCACCCTTGTTAGCTGAGACAGGTCATCAGCATCAGATACCCTCAGCGAATCTCGAACAACGCCCTCTACCGAAAATGTGCGTGTATAACCCACTGAGCTTGTCTGCATTCAAAGCTCTGTTGAGTCTATTTGGACATGTGCTTTGCATGCCACATGAAGCCCCTCTACAGCTGGCCATAAACCAGTATTTCACATCTGCTGACGTGCTGGCTGGCGAGGGCAACCATAAACAACACTCCCAACTGCCCTCGACAAAGATCTGCAGAAGTCGGCAAGCGTCTTCGAAAGCAGTGAAATCTAGATCACATAACCGAAGTCAATGGAAGAATATAAGTAAAAACATCTTGAAAGCGGCACAAATGAAACTGTCCCCACTGTTGCAATGAGGCAGTGACGTGAAAGTGCGATCATACACGCATGCACGCACGCACGCACGCACGCACGCACGCACGCACGCACGCACGCACGCACGCACGCACACTGCAATATTTTTTTAAACACTGCATTCTACTTTTTTATGCATTACATCCCCATTTCTGGAGTGAACTATATAATTTTCAACAATTTGTTTGTCACGCGACCAGGAATTATCGAGGTGAATGGACTGACAGTGGACCGTGTGTCCAAACATGTCTACTGGACAGATGCACAGAGAAGACGAATAGAAGTGGCTCAGTACGATGGGTCAAGTCGGAAGGTCGTCATCCACACTGGACTAACAGCACCAAGAGGCATCTTGGCTGACCCTCTGGAAGGGTAGGGAAATAAGACCTAACATAAGCTGATGGTGGAATAAGAAATATCATTTGTGTTCTGATGTTGCCTTTTTTGTATGAATGGCAAATGAATGTTTATTTTTATATGTTTACTAACATTTGTAAGTTGCTAGAAACTGTTGAGGCCGAGTTACTGACCTTGATTGAAAAATTTTCATAGCGTTGTGCCATATACTGTAAATGCAGCAACACTAAGACATTTTAAGACATTGATTGATAAAGTTTGCGACTCTAAAAAATATACTGTCCCATAAACAACTACCATGGATATTCTGAATTAACAAAATATAACGGGAAAGTTATCACAATGCAGCACTGGCAGGCCACGGACGGCCTGAGATAGCCACTCACTAAGACTACTATAACATAACAATAGACTATGCAGTTAAGGCCCGTCTTCAGGGTTTTGAAAAGGGAGGTTCGAACACACACAATCAATTGCGGATTTCTGGGATGATTTCTGAAAAATATTACAATTAAAAAAATTATCTCAAAAAGTGATGTTTGTTCGAAGCCCCCCTGAGGACGGCCATTCTATTCTATGCTATGTTACATACATGATTGCATACATACATACATGATTGCATACATACATACATGATTGCATACATACATACATGATTGCATACATACATACATACATACATGATTGCATACATACATACATACATGATTGCATACATACATACATACATACATGATTGCATACATACATACATGATTGCATACATACATACATACATGATTGCATACATACATACATGATTGCATACATACATACATACATACATGATTGCATACATACATACATGATTGCATACAATCATTTACATCATAGCTTGCCTAAACGTAAATTGATACTTTGCATGAACCTGACAACAGTATTTAGGAATTAAACATTGCATGAACTCGGCATGAAAACAGTTTGTGTGAATTCGAAACTGGCAGGACACTTTCTTTGATTGCAGGTACTTGTACTGGAATGACCAGGGCAGTATGCAGATAGAGCGGTCAAGACTGGATGGGTCATCGAGGGAAGTTGTGGTCAATGCCCGCCATATCGAGCTGCCCAATCAGATGACTTTAAGTTCATGGACACAGTAAGTAATACGCTTTTATGAAACACAGAATTTAGTACTGAATTTATATTTGGTAGCTATGTAGTGTAAGCTATGTAGTGTAAGCTATGTAGTGTAAGTTATGTAGTGTAAGCGATATAGTGTAAGTTAAAACTGAGGAGCTGGTGTAATTTTCGTCATGTGATAGAATTCCTAACAAATATATTCTTAACAAATTAGAGCCGTTATTTCCCCTGCATTAATTCATATCCCTCTACATAATTACCAAATAGATAGCATGTTTATGTAGATAACAATTATTAATTGTAATACCAGACACAAGATCTGTCTGCTTCTCTGATATATTTATTTAGACATTAGCTCACGGTAAAAATTTAACAAAAAAGCTTTAAAATAAAATTTCATTCAAATATATGTGGTATCTGGTTTGAAGATGTGTCTGTAAAATTGGTCTCACATGTCAGTGTCTACTTTGGTGGATTTATAAATATTTTTATAATAAAAAAAAAAAATCCTGCATTGAAATTGCAGGAATTCGTCATTATACTGGATTGATTCTTCGGACAAGATAATCCGGTCGATCGACCTGACACATGGGCAGATAAGAGTCGTGATAGACCTGTCGGAGTACGTCCACACAAACCACGTGTTTGGCCTGGCACTGAGCACGGACGGAGGGACGCTGTATGTGAGTGTGTGGGGCAGCGGCAGCATCCTGACCGTGGACCTCCAGACAAGGACCGTACAGACCATGTTGACAGACCTAGGACAAGAGGTCCTTTTCAGCATCGCTACACTGCAGCCACTACTAGCATCCTCTGGTAGGTTGTTAGTCTACATATACATATACTAGCATCCTCTGGTAGGTTGTTAGTCTACATATACATATACTAGCATCCTCTGGTAGGTTGTTAGTCTACATATACATATACTAGCATCCTCTGGTAGGTTGTTAGTCTACATATACATATACTAACATCCTCTGGTAGGTTGTTAGTCTACATATACATATACTAGCATCCTCTGGTAGGTTGTTAGTCTACATATACATATACTAGCATCCTCTGGTAGGTTGTTAGTCTACATATACATATACTAGCATCCTCTGGTAGGTTGTTAGTCTACATATACATATACTAGCATCCTCTGGTAGGTTGTTAGTCTACATATACATATACTAGCATCCTCTGGTAGGTTGTTAGTCTACATATACATATACTAGCATCCTCTGGTAGGTTGTTAGTCTACATATACATATACTAGCATCCTCTGGTAGGTTGTTAGTCTACATATACATATACTAGCATCCTCTGGTAGGTTGTTAGTCTACATATACACGTACTAGCATCCTCTGGTAGGTTGTTAGTCTACATATACACGTACATCATATTCAAAACTTTATAGCTTTACATTCTGTGTTCCAGGTTCCTCAATTATATTTTTACACTAGTTACATTTTGTAATCATTTCAAGGAAAAACAAACCTATTTAGTATCCACTGTGACATGTATTTAGTATCCACTGCGACATGTATTTAGTATCCACTGTTACATGTATTTAGTATCCACTGCGACATGTATTTAGTATCCACTTTGACATGTATTTAGTATCCACTATAACATGTATTTAGTATCCACTATGACATGTATTTAGTATCCACTGCGACATGTATTTAGTATCCACTGGGACATGTATTTAGTATCCACTGTGTCATGTATTTAGTATCCACTATGACATGTATTTAGTATCCACTATGACATGTATTTAGTATCCACTGTGACATGTATTTAGTATCCACTGCGACATTTATTCAGTATCCACTGTGACATGTATTTAGTATCCACTATGACATGTATTTAGTATCCACTGGGACATGTATTTAGTATCCACTGCGACATGTATTTAGTATCCACCGAGACATGTATTTAGTATCCACTGTGACATGTATTTAGTATCCACTGCATCATGTATTTAGTATCCACTGCGACATGTTAGTTTGTTTGTGCAACTGTACTATTTAAAAGTGTGAAATTATTTTTGACTGAATCCAGTCAAAAAGGCAATAGTGATCTGACTGTATACTATGGCATATCGCTATTCACACTTTTGTAAGTTACGTGATCTAACAATCAAACTCAATTCTTTCAACGATTTTTAACAAAAGCATTCGCTCTTTTATTAGATCAGATGTCGACTAAATACACATTTCTTTCGTATTGCATATTAGCGTATATTCCAGATGAACATTGTCCTCTACTCATAGCAAATTAATTATGATTATTCCAGTAATCTTATTCATGATATATAACATTATTTTACCAATAAATGTTATCATTTAAAATATTATATCAATATTTTACTAAATTATTAAATTATTTATTATTATTAATCATCACATATACATTTATTTATTAGTATTGTATTGCTATATAATTATTGTGCTATATTTATTTTATAATCTTATTACTAGCAGCATTTTAATATATTTATTTAGTTATTTCCTTATTTAACAATTCTACACTATTTTATTTGCTTTTTATTTATTTAAAATAATTCTTATTACTAGTACAGTAGTATTTTAAATACATTTATTTGTTTATTTTGCAATTCTACACTATTTTATGTATTTTAATATGTTGTAAAGCGCCACAAACAATTTTTGATCTGGTGTTATACCAAATAAAATATGTTATTATTATTATTAGTTAAACCAACTGTGCATATTACTTCAACTATTCATGCTCTACAGATTTAAACATCAACGAACCTGGTTTGCAGTAGACTAAATCATTTGAGGAGGAGATTTAATGTGAAGAGCATTAAAATTATGTATGTGCTGCACAAGAATATTTTAGTTACTATGAACACACCAGCTAGACTATGTATGCTGTGGTTACCAAATGTTCTTATCAAGTATCCTATGACTATCTTTTCTGGTGGGTCCAGTGACTTAACTACATACATCTGACTAAGACTTCTACATATGTCTGCTGCTGTTTCCATGGCAGCCGTTTTCCCGTGTGATCGGCACTACCAGGGTGGCTGTTCTCACCTCTGTCTGCCGACAAGTGGTGCCACCTATCGCTGCGCATGTCCCAGTTTCGGTGCGCTTGTTCTCGATCACAATGGGAAGAAGTGCAGGGGTATGGAATTGTTCATTACCTTATCTATTTGTATTTAGATACCGAGCGAGCAGTCGTAATCACAATTGCAACTGACAGCGAGAGAGAGATGTGATAATTACTAATCTTTAGAAATTCCAAATATATTGCCTTTATGATTTGGTAGTTTCTGTTTGACTAATTTCATGATTAGACTAGCATTCAAGTAGTTTTTATTCATACAATTGCCAAATCCGGGTTAAATATACAGCTTTACCATACAAAATGTTATTGTTTTTTTTTTCTACCCGCAGCTGTTGAAGAGTTCCTACTCTACAGTCGGGCGGACACGGGCGAGGTGGGCTTTGTTGTCCTTGATGGACTGTCACATAATGAAGATGTCCACCTGGTGGGATATAGCAGCAACCCAGTGGGCGTGGCGTACGACCCTGTCACTCAAGTGAGTATTCTGTATATGTAGCGGTTCAACGGTAGAATATTGAACTCCTAATTGAGGAGACTAGCGTGTAGTCCTTAGTGTGTAGTCCTTAGCGTGTAGTCCTTAGCGTGTAGTCCTTAGCAAGTAGTCCTTAGCGTGTAGACCTGTCAGTGTAACTCAAAGTCTGGCTATCATCAGTCTGGTGAGTTTAGTTCAGTTAATGTTGTCCCGGTTGAATTACAGTACATTACTACCTAGCAGTAGTCAGTGGCAAAACAATGTTTTTGTGTAGTAATTTATGCATGATTAAATACTTCTCATTGATGTAATAATAAATTGGTTTGTTGAGGATGAAGTGCACTTGGCTGAATGACCAATGTTAGACGGATACAGCGACCTCTCGCTATAAGGACTCCTGATGGCTGAATGACCAATGTTAGACAGATACAGTGGCCTCTCACTATAAGGACTCCTGATGGCTGAATGACCAATGTTAGACGGATACAGTGGCCTCTCACTATAAGGACTCCTGGTGGCTGAATGACCAATGTTAGACGGATACAGTGGCCTCTCACTATAAGGACTCCTGGTGGCTGAATGACCAATGTTAGACGGATACAGTGGCCTCTCGCTATAAGGACTTCAGATGGCTGAATGACCAATGTTAGACAGATACAGTGGCCTCTCTCTATAAGGACTCCTGATGGCTGAATGACCAATGTTAGACGGATACAGTGGCCTCTCACTATAAGGACTCCTGATGGCTGAATGACCAATGTTAGACGGATACAGTGGCCTCTCACTATAAGGACTCCTGGTGGCTGAATGCCCAATGTTAGACAGATACAGTGGCCTCTCACTATAAGGACTCCTGATGGCTGAATGACCAATGTTAGACAGATACAGTGGCCTCTCTCTAAAAGGACTCCTGATGGCTGAATGACCAATGTTAGACGGATACCGTGGCCTCTCACTATAAGGACTCCTGATGGCTGAATGACCAATGTTAGACGGATACAGTGGCTTCTCACTATAAGGACTCCTGGTGGCTAAATGACCAATGTTAGATGGATACAGTGGCCTCTCTCTATAAGGACTCCTGATGGCTGAATGACCAATGTTAGTCAGATACAGTGGCCTCTCTCTATAAGGACTCCTGATGGCTGAATGACCAATGTTAGACGGATACAGTGGCCTCTCACTATAAGGACTCCTGATGGCTGAATGACCAATGTTAGACGGATACAGTGGCCTCTCACTATAAGGACTCCTGGTGGCTGAATGCCCAATGTTAGACAGATACAGTGGCCTCTCACTATAAGGACTCCTGGTGGCTGAATGCCCAATGTTAGACAGATACAGTGGCCTCTCACTATAAGGACTCCTGATGGCTGAATGACCAATGTTAGACAGATACAGTGGCCTCTCTCTAAAAGGACTCCTGATGGCTGAATGACCAATGTTAGACGGATACAGTGGCCTCTCACTATAAGGACTCCTGATGGCTGAATGACCAATGTTAGACGGATACAGTGGCCTCTCACTATAAGGACTCCAGATGGCTGAATGACCAATGTTAGACAGATACAGTGGCCTCTCTCTAAAAGGACTCCTGATGGCTAAATGACCAATGTTAGACGGATACAGTGGCCTCTCACTATAAGGACTCCTGATGGCTGAATGACCAATGTTAGACGGATACAGTGGCCTCTCACAATAAGGACTCCTGATGGCTGAATGACCAATGTTAGACGGATACAGTGGCCTCTCACTATAAGGACTCCTGATGGCTGAATGACCAATGTTAGACGGATACAGTGGCCTCTCACTATAAGGACTCCTGATGGCTGAATGACCAATGTTAGACGGATACAGTGGCTTCTCACTATAAGGACTCCTGATGGCTGAATGACCAATGTTAGACGGATACAGTGGCCTCTCACTATAAGGACTCCTGGTGGCTGAATGACCAATGTTAGACGGATACAGTGGCTTCTCACTATAAGGACTCCTGATGGCTGAATGACCAATGTTAGATGGATACAGTGGCCTCTCACTATAAGGACTCCTGGTGGCTGAATGACCAATGTTAGACAGATACAGTGGCCTCTCACTATAAGGACTCCCGGTGGCTGAATGACCAATGTTAGACGGAAACAGTGGCCTCTCACTATAAGGACTCCTGGTGGCTGAATGACCAATGTTAGACGGATACAGTGGCTTCTCACTATAAGGACTCCTGGTGGCTAAATGACCAATGTTAGACGGATACAGTGGCCTCTCACTATAAGGACTCCTGATGGCTGAATGACCAATGTTAGACAGATACAGTGGCCTCTCACTATAAGGACTCCTGGTGGCTGAATGACCAATGTTAGACGGATACAGTGGCCTCTCACTATAAGGACTCCTGGTGGCTGAATGACCAATGTTAGACGGAAACAGTGGCCTCTCACTATAAGGACTCCTGGTGGCTGAATGACCAATGTTAGACGGATACAGTGGCCTCTCACTATAAGGACTCCTGGTGGCTGAATGACCAATGTTAGACGGAAACAGTGGCCTCTCAATATAAGGACTCCTGGTGGCTGAATGACCAATGTTAGACGGATACAGTGGCCTCTCACTATAAGGACTCCTGGTGGCTGAATGACCAATGTTAGACGGATACAGTGGCCTCTCACTATAAGGACTCCTGGTGGCTGAATGACCAATGTTAGACGGATACAGTGGCCTCTCACTATAAGGACTCCTGGTGGCTGAATGACCAATGTTAGACGGATACAGTGGCCTCTCACTATAAGGACTCCTGGTGGCTGAATGACCAATGTTAGACGGATACAGTGGCCTCTCACTATAAGGACTCCTGGTGGCTGAATGACCAATGTTAGACGGATACAGTGGCCTCTCACTATAAGGACTCCTGGTGGCTGAATGACCAATGTTAGACGGATACAGTGGCCTCTCACTATAAGGACTCCTGGTGGCTGAATGACCATTGTGTAAACAGATATAGCGACTCTCACTATAAGGACTCCTGATGGCTGAATGACCAATGTTAGACAGATATAGCGATTCTCGCTATAAGGACTCCTGATGGCTGAATGACCAATGTTAGACAGACACAGCAGCTACCATCTTGCCATAGGGACTCCCGATGTATGGAACAAACGCTTAACAAAAATTACTTTTAAATCCACGCTCTGGCCTGCACTGGTTTATGCATAGGGAGAATCCACTATAGTATGTAATATTTTGAGAACCAAACCTTTCATGCACCAGTTTGTGCTTCAATCAACTTATGTGTCCTTGATGCTCATGATGCACAGTTTACATTTCACCTCACTGTTCACGTTGTCTCTCTAGCTTCTCTTAATGTTATGATTAAACTCCAGCAGTAGACTCTAATGGAGTGTATCTGAGTATCGTGTTGGTGTCTTGCAGTACGTGTACTGGAGTGTATCTGAGTGTCGTGTTGGTGTCTTGCAGTACGTGTACTGGAGTGTATCTGAATGTTATGTTGGTGTCTTGCAGTACGTGTACTGGAGTGTATCTGAGTGTCGTGTTGGTATCTTGCAGTACGTGTACTGGAGTGTATCTGAGTGTCGTGTTGGTGTCTTGCAGTACGTGTACTGGAGTGTATCTGAGTGTCGTGTTGGTGTCTTGCAGTACGTGTACTGGAGTGTATCTGAGTGTTGTGTTGGTGTCTTGCAGTATGTGTACTGGAGTGTATCTGAGTGTCGTGTTGGTGTCTTGCAGTACGTGTACTGGAGTGTATCTGAGTGTCGTGCTGGTGTCTTGCAGTACGTGTACTGGAGTGTATCTGAGTGTCGTGTTGGTGTCTTGCAGTACGTGTACTGGAGTGTATCTGAGTGTCGTGTTGGTGTCTTGCAGTACGTGTACTGGAGTGTATCTGAGTGTCGTGTTGGTGTCTTGCAGTACGTGTACTGGAGTGTATCTGAGTGTCGTGTTGGTGTCTTGCAGTACGTGTACTGGAGTGTATCTGAGTGTCGTGCTGGTGTCTTGCAGTACGTGTACTGGAGTGTATCTGAGTGTCGTGTTGGTGTCTTGCAGTACGTGTACTGGAGTGTATCTGAGTGTCGTGTTGGTGTCTTGCAGTACGTGTACTGGAGTGTATCTGAGTGTCGTGTTGGTGTCTTGCAGTACGTGTACTGGAGTGATGTCAAAGAGAAGGCAATTCATCAGGCGAACATCAACGGCTCAAGACATTCTGTCTTCCTGGATAGCACCAATGGACTCGGCTATGTTGAAGGTCAGACAGACAGAGTGACTGATCACCTTGATGAGGTGGTATATTCTATGATGATGATGTATAGCCTCAGATAGTTAGTGTCTCCTTGCAATCTCTTTAGTCCACCATCTGTCCAATGCTTCATCTCTTGAATCCATCAACATATCCTGTACTTCTGGTTAAACTTTTAGACTGATTGAAATAGTTGGCTTCTTCAGCCTGATTCAGTTTCAGGTCTGTTCCCGGGGTTTTGAAAAGGGTGCTTCAGGCATGCATAATCAGCTGGGGATTTATGGGATGATTTCTGAAAAATTTTACAGTTAAAAGAAAATCTCTCAAAAGGGGGGTACGTTCGAGCCCCTGAACCTCCCTTGAGGAAGGGCATGAGTTTGGACAGCGATGATGCATTATATAAATGTCATTAGTATATGAGCTTTGATTTGTTGGTATTTTGGGGTGCGGTATCCATGCATAACAACGCCAAACTGTCAATCGAGAGGGCAGGTGTTTGAGTCCTCTGCCGCTGTTTCAAAGCTTGTACCATTTTGTTCACTCTTTGTTGCCTCAGTTCACACAGTTCACTCAGTTAACTCAGTTCACACAGTTCACACAGTTCACTCAGTTCACTCAGCTGTATAAACGAGTGCCTGGCCAGAGACATGATGGATATATCATATGTAAACAAATAGTCTTCACACAGTAATTGCTGAATGCTTCCCACAGAAGTTGGGTTGATGTCAGAAAAGAACTCGTCTACCAGGAGGAAATGTAATGTGTTTGGAAGATGATGCTTTGCCTAAAGTGAGTAGGTAAAATCTCACTGTTGTATATGACAATATATCTAGACAGTAGTTATTCATTCTTGTGTATGACAATATATCTAGACAGTAGTTATTCATTCGTGTGTATGACAACATATCTAGACAGTAGTTATTCATCCTAGTATATGACAATATATCTAGACAGTAGTTATTCATCCTAGTGTATGACAATGTATCTAGACAGTAGTTATTCATCCTAGTGTATGACAATATATCTAGACAGTAGTTATTCATCCTAGTGTATGACAATACATCTAGACAGTAGTTATTCATCCTTGTATATGACCCTATGCTGTAGGACTGAGTGTCGACTGGAAGAACCGCAAACTCTACTTCACCAACACCGACTCAGTGACCCTGGACAGCCTCATACACAAGATAGAAATGATTGGTTTGGACGGAACAGGACGTCAGACCATCGTCAATGATGTTGACAAGCCTCGAGGCCTCTGGGTGGACATTGGTCAAGGGTGAGCATGTAGACAGAGAATTGTGTTTACGATGAATAATGTGTGATCTGTTTGGTTGTGTAACACGTATGGCTGTGTCTGGCTGTGTAGCATATGTCTGGCTGTGTAACACGTGTGGGTGTGTTACAGTGAACTGTACTACACAGACTGGGGCCAACAGGGGCGGGTTGTCAGGCTCAACCTCGATGGCACACAGCCTCGCATTCTCGGGTCCTACTTCGAGAACCCCAACAGTGTGCTAACAGATGGCGACACTGTCTATGTGGTCGACTCGCACTTCAAGTCACGCGAGAAGGGCCAGGATGTTGATGGCGCCATCTACAGAACCGACCAAACTGGCTCCTGGGCAAACATTAGTGGCATTGATTTGAAGGTACATAACATTTTATCTTTCTGGTAAAGAGACCATGCCTAGTTACTTCTGGCTGGATTCTTGGTATAACTGAAAGCATTTAAAAAAAATATTATTTTATGTCATCTGTCATGGAGGGTTGAAAGTAAAGACATTTATTGTGGCCGAAGCTCATTTGATGTATGAATAAGGAAACGATGGTGTATAAAGGTTGGTAATGGGCATATTTTATTGCCAATTGGTATGCACTTCAAGCATACCAGGAATATAAAATGAACATATAAAGCATTGTATACACGAGCCTTAGCTCAAACAAGGCAATGTAAAGTTACTGAAGTATACAAAGACAAACAGTAAATATATACATATATCTATACAATGCATGAAACTGCTTACATTCGATCATCCAAGTGGTAGAGCTAACTAGTAAAGCTAGTGTCTGCATAAATTTTGAAAGCTGATTGTCCACATGGTGAAATAATTTTTTTTTCTTACCGTACAGATTCCATTTGGCCTTGCTATTTGGAACACTACACTACTCATTAGCGACTGGGGAAGACAGGCCATCATTTCATATGACACCGCCTCCAAGACTGAGGCAACAATTATGTCTGACATCACAAAGCCTATGGCTCTACTGTACAGCGTCCGAAGCCGTGCAATTACAGGTGAGTAGCTTTCTGTGCCTAGAATATCAGAGATATCTGCGACAAACAATATTAAGGATGATTGCTGTAACAACAATATATTAATTAATAGAATCCTTAAAAAATAATTGTCTGGAAATATATTTAGCTACTTGTTCAAGTTTACACTAAGATTCCATATGCCGTTTCACATTCTTATGTCAGTTCCAGTCTCTCTGTATTATGTACATTCAGGTGATAAGTGATGTATGTTCAGATGATGACCCATGTGTCATATGTTCAGGTGATGACTCGTGTGTCGTATGTTCTGGTGATGACCCGTGTGTCATGTTTAGATGGATGACCCGTGTGTCATATGTTCATGTGATGACTCGTGTGTCATATGTTCAAGTGATGACCCGTGTGTCATATGTTCATGTGATGACTCATGTGCATATGTTCAGATGGATGACTTGTGTGTCATATGTTCAGGTGATGACCCGTGTGCCAGTCTCCACTGTCTGTCTGTGTGTGCCATCGGCAATGACCAAAAGGCTCACTGTGATTGTTCGTCCTATGGCTCTCAAGTCCTCAACAGTAACGGCACTGGCTGCATAGGTGGGTCGTCTACACCACCAGGGGTTGCTCTTGCCCTATTTCCCCCCGAATTTTGTCCAGTCATAATAATTTAATAGTTTCTCCGATGATTTCACAGAAAGTAAATGGAAATTTGTGCAAACGTGCTAACATGTTGTAGTCGATAAAATATAGGTTAGATTTTTCACGAAATTAGTTTGAAATGAGATGGAAAAAAAATGTATTTGAGGAAGGATCTTTAATTAATTCACCAGTGGTGTCAATGTATACTTGTCTAACATCCACTCATCTTATTGTTATTGTGCAAGTAAACATAACATTTAAATTCTTTCTGGCATCCAGTAACTTTGAAAATCTCAAAACACATTTGTCAGTAAAATTTTTAGTGTAATTAACATTTCTAACTGATGAACCATTATGTTATTTGTATCATGAAAGTAAACACAGCCTTTTTACTTATGATCCTCACACACATGACAGTTTTCTAATCTCATAAAATATACATTTTGCAATTTGTTGTATAAGTAGCACTTCCATCTGTATAGCTGTAATATTTATGCAAATAAATGATTCTGTGTAGCACCGAAGAACTTCCTGTTGCTGGCCGACCGCACCAGTATAAAGATGGTGGCCCTGGGCGTCAACGATGACCGAGTGTACACCGTGCTGAAAGGCAATGTGTTCTATTCCAGTTTCGCAGCACTGGCCTACGACCAACACCGCAACCGCGTCTACTTCAGCGATGTCAACAGGTTGGGCGACTCACTGTGTAGATTATGTATTTCCAGTAGCATTTAATTTGGTATTCAAACTAAAATATATATTTCCTTTGTGTAACTTCTAAACCTTCTAAAACTTCTAAACCTTCTAAAACTTCTAAACCTTCAAAAACTTCTAAACCTTCTGAAACTTCGCAAAATATATTATGATCACGTAAATGTTGCAATCACATGCTTCTAATGTAAAGAATCCTGCCACCTATCTGATTAAAGTAAAGAATCCTGCCACCTATCTGATTAATGTAAAAAATCATGCCACCTATCTGATTAATGTAAAGAATCCTGCCACCTATCTGATTAATGTAAAGAATCCTGCCACCTATCTGATTAATGTAAAGAATCCTGCCACATATCAGATTAATGTAAAGAATCCTGCCACCTATCTGATTAATGTAAAGTATCCTGCCACCTATCAGATTAATGTAAAGAATCCTGCCACCTATCAGATTAATGTAAAGAATCCTGCCACCTATCAGATTAATGTAAAGAATCCTGCCACCTATCAGATTAATGTAAAGAATCCTGCCACCTATCTGATTAATGTAAAGAATCCTGCCACATATCTGATTAATGTAAAGTATCCTGCCACCTATCTGATTAATGTAAAGAATCCTGCCACCTATCAGATTAATGTAAAGAATCCTGCCACCTATCTGATTAATGTAAAGAATCCTGCCACCTATCTGATTAAAGTAAAGAATCCTGCCACCTATCTGATTAATGTAAAAAATCCTGCCACCTATCTGATTAATGTAAAGAATCCTGCCACCTATCAGATTAATGTAAATAATTCTGCCACCTATCTGATTAATGTAAAGAATCCTGCCACCTATCTGATTAATGTAAAGAATCCTGCCACCTATCTGATTAATGTAAAGAATCCTGCCACATATCAGATTAATGTAAAGAATCCTGCCACCTATCTGATTAATGTAAAGTATCCTGCCACCTATCAGATTAATGTAAAGAATCCTGCCACCTATCAGATTAATGTAAAGAATCCTGCCACCTATCAGATTAATGTAAAGAATCCTGCCACCTATCAGATTAATGTAAAGAATCCTGCCACCTATCTGATTAATGTAAAGAATCCTGCCACATATCTGATTAATGTAAAGAATCCTGCCACCTATCAGATTAATGTAAAGTATCCTGCCACCTATCTGATTAATGTAAAGAATCCTGCCACCTATCAGATTAATGTAAAGAATCCTGCCACCTATCAGATTAATGTAAAGAATCCTGCCACCTGTTTCATTACTGGCAACCGTTAATGTGTAATATTTGGTTGCTTATCAAGGAGAAATTCAAATTGACCTGAATGGTTTAGGGGTGGTTATTGGTGAAGGGTCGTTTATGCAGTGTATGCAGACTGTTAATTAAAGAACTGTCGGGAAGGAGGTGGTTGTTGAAGAAGGAGGTGGTTGTTGATGAGGGAGGAGGTGGTTGTTGATAAGGGAGGAGGTTGTTGATGAGAGAGGAGGTTGTTGTTGATGAGGGAGGAGGTGGTTGTTGATGAGGGAGGAGGTGGTTGTTGATGAGGGAGGAGGTGGTTGTTGATGAGGGAGGAGGTGGTTGTTGATGAGGGACGTGGCGGTTGTTGATGAGGGAGGAGTTTGTTGTTGATGTGGGATGAGGTGGTTGATAAAGGAGGACGTTCATCAAGGGTTCTGCTGTACACATTACCATTTAGTCAGTGACACTGGATGGCTCAGGGCCAACAACGTTTACATTGTTTGAATTTTAGAGAATATAATAGTAGAATTTTGTTAGAAATGGATTTTGTTGTTAACTTTTTATATAGTTTGAAATCTTATAATATTTTATAATATTTATGTAATGTGATGTAAAGACATCATGTAATCATGCAGCATATGTCAGGCCTGAGGTCAATGACATTGTAATTGTAATGTAATAGTAACGATAATTTTCAAGTAATAATGGGACAGAACACATGTAATAGTAATATAAGGCAATGTAATAGTAGTTGAGCTATTACATTTCTATTACAATTTGGATTAATGCTGGCTTATGTTGTGTTGGCTCCAACAGTCTACAAAGACAATGGTAAGACAACCAGGGCTACGAAGTCATGTACAGCTTTACATAAATAACAAATAACAAATAACATAAATAACAACAGTCTACAAAGACAAATGGATAAGACATCAAGGCTACGAAGTCATGTACAGTTTACATAAATAACTGTATTGGTTCTTTGTATAATTTGGTTGTTGTGTTGAGGAACTACTGTACTTCTGAATGGAAGTTAAAATATGTAGCATAATACGCCTTTTGCAAGATTTTAATCGAGAGCAAATAGTTGCGATGGAAAAATGTAATAGTAATAGATTAATATGTAATAGTAATATATTACTTTGCCTTTAGTATGTAATAATAGTAATACAGATTATAGATTACATTGTAATGTAATTGTCCCCAGGCCTGCATATGTAATCACGTGCCACATGTAATCACATGTCACATGTAATCATGCGCTACATGTAATCACATGTCGCATGTAATCGTGCCACGTAACACATGCCACATGTATTTACACGCCACATGTAATGATGCACCACATATAATCATGCGCTACATATAATCACGCGCCAAATGTGAAAATGTTACAATTTCTGTTGACAGGAAACTGCTCTACCAGTCAGACCTGACAACGGACAGCTTGACCTGCTGTACAAGGCTGGACATGTAGTGGACGGCATGTGTCTGGACAACACGTCCAGATACCTCTACTGGACTACCTACGACTCGGGCTCTGTGGTCAGACTGGAACTGATCAACCACACTCGGACCACACTTGTAACTGACCGTGTTAAACCACGGGCTATAGTTGTGGACAACAAATCCGGGTGTGTTGTAGTAGTGGGGTGTGTAGTAGTGGTGGGGTGTGTAGTAGTAGTGGGGTGTGTAGAAATAATGAGGTGTGTAGTAGTAGTGGGGTGTGTAGTAGTGGTGGGGTGTGTAGTAGTGGTGGGGTGTGTAGTAGTGGTGGGGTGTGTAGAAATAGTGGGGGGTGTAGTAGTAGTAGTGGGGTGTGTAGTAGTAGTGGGGTGTGTAGTAGTAGTGGGGTGTGTAGAAATAATGGGGAGTGTAGTAGTAGTGGGGTGTGTAGTAGTAGTGGGGTGTGTATTAGTGGTGAGGTGTGTAGTAGTGGTGGGGTGTGTAGCATGCACGCACACACACAGATGACTGGATTTTGTTACCCACAAAACTTATATTTTTGATCTCTGATGGACTTTCAAAGACTTAAATTAATATTGACCATTATTCTTTCACAGACATCTCTACTGGAGTGAGGTTGGAGAGAGACCGCGTGTGATGCGCTCTGACCTTGATGGAGGTCATCTCACCAACATTCTGACCTCACCACTCGTGTCGCCCAATGGCCTTCACCTTGACCCTGTCAATCGGTTGTTGTTCGTCCTTGACTCAGACAGACTCTTCCGTTGTCACATTGACGGTGGGTGTCATGTTGTCACATTGATGGTGGGTGTCATGTTGTCACATTGATGGTGGGTGTCATGTTGTCACATTGATGGTGGGTGTCATGTTGCGTGCTTAGTGTGTGCATGATATTGCATGTATGTATATATATAATGTAAATAATGTATATAAATAAGAAATAGCTAAATATAAGTTATATATAGTTTTAATTTATAAAGTGTACATAAATAAAACAAGTTTGATATTTTGAAGTTTTGTTGCTGTATTGTTGACCTGATGCTTGAAACTTTTGTTCATTTCTGTAGTAGATTCAACAGCTTCTTGCTCCGTTGTGGCATCGCTGACTGATGGTGGCGCCCCCTACTACGATGTCAGTGTCTACGGTGACTTTGTCTACTACAGTGACTGGGGCAACCGAAGTGTGTCTGTGCTGAACCTGGTCACTGGGCACACTGAGGTGATCGCAGCCAACCTCGCCCGACCCACCCAGTTCATCATTCACCACCCAGTGGACATCTCTGGTACACTCTTCTCACTGTTTCTTCAGGTGTTCATATTCATGGGGTCAGACCACAGTTACACTAGAGTGGTGACACACATAGACATAAATAGAACACCCGTTTATAGGGGGATGATTAATGATGTAACTCTATGGTCAGACCACAGTTAAACTACAGGGGTCAGACCACAGTTACACTAGAGGGGTCAGGCTACTGTTAAACTAGAGGGGTCACGCCACTGTTACAGTTACACAAGAAGAGTCGTGCCACAGTTACACTAGAGGGGTCAGGCCACAGTTACACCAGAGGGGTCAGAAAACAGTTATTGAAATGTCGCGCCTATAGCAGCTCAGCAGTAAAATGTGGCATTATGAAACAGATTTGAAGACAGATACAGATATTGGTAGTGACATTCCAGAATCACCAGTAAATGTATTAATATTTTCTCATGCAGTTGAGATAACAATCCTTTTGATTCACGTGTTTAAAAGTTTTAATTATACACCTTTGCAATTTCTGGATAGTTTTCACACGAGTCACTGGTCAATCATATCCGGACCCCTTCTATCAGATGAACTGCACGCTAGATATATTTCCTTATTAGTTTAATAATAAATTATGTCTAAATAACATTTCATCATTTATGTTTTCAAGCCACCAACAGTAATTTTCTTGGGATGACCTGTTTCAACAAGTCATATGGACTGTTTACCAAGCCATAGTCCGGATTATCTAACACCAAATAAATCCTATGGTTTCTTCCAATTGGTGCACGAAGGTCAAAAACGTTTTGATATGTATCCATTTGGATGACACTTCCTGGCGTGTCAATTGCTCTTTTATAAAGAAAAAATGCTGCAATTACAAATGCCAGCATACAGAAGCATCTATGGAATGCACCGCATTCTGCAAGAGCAAGTGTGACATAGACATCATCGATATGTTGATGTTCCTTGGTTTAATAGCTCAACCCTATCAGTGGCAGTGCATGCACAGCTTGCACTGCATGCACAGCTTGCACTGCATGCACTGCATGCACTGCATGCACTGCATGCACAGCTTGCACTGCATGCACTGCTTGCACTGCATGCACAGCTTGCACTGCATGCACAGCTTGCACTGCATGCACTGCTTGCACTGCTGGCACTGCATGCACTGCATGCACTGCATGCACAGCTTGCACTGCTTGCACTGCATGCACTGCTTGCACTGCTTGCACTGCATGCACAGCTTGCACTGCATGCACAGCTTGCACTGCTTGCACTGCATGCACAGCTTGCACTGCATGCACAGCTTGCACTGCTTGCACAGCTTGCACTGCATGCACAGCTTGCACTGCATGCACTGCTTGCACTGCATGCACAGCTTGCACTGCATGCACAGCTTGCACTGCATGCACTGCATGCACTGCTTGCACTGCATGCACATCTTGCACTGCATGCACTGCTTGCACTGCATGCACTGCATGCACAGCTTGCACTGCATGCACAGCTTGCACTGCATGCACTGCATGCACTGCTTGCACTGGCACTAAACTGACATTTTGATGTATGTGCATACATAGTAAACATTAATTTCACTATATGTCTAGTGTCATTTAAATAATACATACATATTCACCATATGTGCTGCTGCTGTTGCTGCAGATGGTGTGTGGTGTTAGAAATATATTAGAACTACAAATAAATTGTGATTTTTCCCTCTCTATTGTTGAAATTTTAAACAGGTGAATTGTTATCTTGACTGCATCTAAGAACAATCATAATTAAAATACCTTTATTAGTTTTTGTTTGATCCCCATTCAGGGTTGTTTGATATAAATCATTTGATTTAAATCATTGATTTAAATCATGATTTAAATCACTCCAAAAAATTTAAAAAAATCATTGATTTATGATTTTTGTTTTTGTTTACTTCCGGTTTTTTTAATCGCTGATTTATATGAATTTAACACAAATAATTGTTTACAAGCATCGAGATCAACAAAGTTTTGTATGTTTTTTAATACAAAACACAAAGTGCGCACACTTGTGTAGCTGTAGTGACACCAGATAGCCAGATAGTCAAACATTTTATGACATTGTGTATGTTTGAGCTATTCCCTTTCTGAATGCAGTGAAGCCACACAAACTTGTCTTCCAGAGGAAGTATCTTTTCAACACAGAAGCCCCGAGTTAAAGTCTACTTATAGCTTGTGCTAGTTGTTACCAATTGAGTATGTTGACTCAGTTGTTTAATGCTGTACCAGTTTGTATTCTGGTTAGATACCCTTAGAGTACACAGAGCCCTGGACAGGTGCTAATCCACCCTATAGGCAAACAATAATTACCACTGCTACAGCCACAGACACACAACATGCTTTCCTTTCCAAGACATTGTGCAACTACAGGGGATGAGGCCTTGTGGACATTGTCTAATGTCTTTATATAAGCAAAAATCATGTACCCTCTGTTAAGACAAGAACCCAAATCGATTCGAATAGAACATGTTTGAAAGAGTTTACAAATTTAAACATCTATATAAATATCTATATACCAGATTTAAAAAAATAAAATCAAATAAATTCAACCCTGCCCCCATTTGAAGAAATGCCCAATGATCAAAATCAGGACTATGAAATCGCCAGCGTGCATCAGAACCCATATGTGGGAAATTTGTACGCAACTCCCATTTTCACTAGAATTCCATCGATTGTAAACTTGTCAAAGATAAATCTGCCATGACATGTTACACACCAAAAGAAGCGCAAACATTCCTAGAATACCTTTGCAAAACAATACTAAAAACAATATCGCCAACATTTGAGCGCCCCTGGGGTGGTCTGAAAATATTTCTTTTGCATGGCTCTCCCCTTCTAAACCCAATAAATATGACCCAAAGAAGCCACATAAATTATGTGGTGCTTTTGTCCGCCAAGAAATCGACAAATAGTGACCTAACTGCTGTTACTAATAAGTAATGTTTGATATGTGTTTCTCCATGTGCTGGTCCTGTGTGTTACAGTGTACTGTAAGGACAATGGTAACTGCAGTGGACAATGTCAGCCTATGCCGGGTGGCTCTCAATGCGTGTGTACTGCTGATACACAGACCACACACCAGGCCCGACCATGTCTTCCCAGTAAGTGGCCCATTAAGAGAGGCACTATTTACTCAGGGCAGCCTGTGTATCTTGGTTCATAGGTGTGCATGTTTAGACAGATTTTGCATCATGTATTTTTATCAATTATTATATTATGTTACATAGTGATTAGTTTGTTATTTTATTTATATTTTATTATGTATCCATGGTGGAAGTTGTATTTTGTAAGAATGGTGATGATATTTATACTGAAGATTTCTAAGGTAGTGATAATAATTTTTTGTCAGACAAAGATTTAGCAAAGCAAATACATAATTAAAATAAAGTAGTACAGATATGTTTAATTGGCTTGTCTGCCTTCGCATCAAGATGAACAACAACTACAACAACAACTACAACATCAACAACAACTAAGCATCAACACAAAATACAATTGACCTCAATACATTTTAATTATAATAGTCATGTAGCAAATGATGAGTGTCACACCAAAGTATATACAGCACCAAATATTTTTAATGTGTCTGATGTAGCACATATATAACAAATGGTCAATGCTACATTAGTAGTATCCACAACACTAAGTGTTTTATCAATGTATCAAGTGTTGGAAATATATAACGTATTACAAATGTTCAGCACCATGTCAGTAATATCTACAACATGCTGTGCTTTCAATACAACTCCTTATTATATAGTGGCAATACTACATCAGAAACTGTTACAGCACCCGTTGATGTCACAAGACTACAAAGTTACCTTGCACATTACACACTGAGTAATGTTTGCAGCATCTGGTGTATTCCACACATCTGATCTAATCTTATCAGTTCTATCAGAAATGGACAGGTTTGTAGCATTGTTGCAATTGGTCATTTGTTGCAGAAAAACTTGCAGGTAAAACATTGACTGTTCCTACAACTACAAACAAAGTTGACAT
Source organism: Lamellibrachia columna (assembly GCA_963662155.1). Lineage (NCBI taxonomy): Eukaryota > Metazoa > Annelida > Polychaeta > Sabellida > Siboglinidae > Lamellibrachia > Lamellibrachia columna. Next base: position 52,367,054 of record OY759267.1, read on the forward strand.
GGGACATGTCACCATGCCTGCAACAACAGTGATAGAAGAAAGAGACAATGTCACAATTCCTACAACAACTATGAAAGAAGAAACAGACCGTGTCACTGTCCTTACAACAACAATAAAAGAAGAAATAGACCATGTTACCATGCCTACAACAACAGTGAAAGAAGAAACAGACCATGTTACCATGCCCACAGCAACAATGAAAGCAGAAACAGACCATGTCACCATGCCTACAACAACTATGAAAGAAGAAACACACCATGTCACCATGCCTACAACAACAGTGAAAGCAGAAACAGACCATGTCACCAATCCTACAACAACAGTGAGTGCAGAAACAGACCATGTCACCATGCCTACAACAACAGTGACTACAGAAACAGACCATGTCACCATGCCTTCAACAACTATGAATGCAGAAACAGACCATGTCACCATGCCTACAACAACAGTGAAAGCAGAAACGGACCATGTCACCATGCCACCAACAAAAGTGAAAGAAGAAACACACCATGTCACGATGCCCACAGCAACAATGAAAGCAGAAACAGACCATGTCACCATGCCACCAACAAAAGTGAAAGCAGAAACAGACCATGTCACGATGCCCACAGCAACAATGAAAGCAGAAACAGACCATGTCACCATGCCTACAACAACAGTGAAAGCAGAAACAGACCATGTCACCAATCCTACAACAACAGTAAAAGAAGAAACAGACCATGTCACCATGCCTACAACAACAGTGACTACAGAAACAGACCATGTCACCATGCCTTCAACAACTATGAATGCAGAAACAGACCATGTCACCATGCCTACAACAACAGTGAAAGCAGAAACACACCATGTCACGTTGCCCACAGCAACAATGAAAGCAGAAACAGACCATGTCACCATGCCTACAACAACAGTGAGTGCAGAAACAGACCATGTCACCATGCCTACAACAACAGTGACTACAGAAACAGACCATGTCACCATGCCTTCAACAACTATGAATGCAGAAACAGACCATGTCACCATGCCTACAACAACAGTGAAAGCAGAAACAGACCATGTCACCATGCCTACAACAGTGAAAGCAGAAACGGACCATGTCACCATGCCACCAACAAAAGTGAAAGAAGAAACACACCATGTCACGATGCCCACAGCAACAATGAAAGCAGAAACAGACCATGTCACCAATCCTACAACAACAGTGAGTGCAGAAACAGACCATGTCACCATGCCTACAACAACAGTGACTACAGAAACAGACCATGTCACCATGCCTTCAACAACTATGAATGCAGAAACAGACCATGTCACCATGCCTACAACAACAGTGAAAGCAGAAACAGACCATGTCACCATGCCTACAACAACAGTGAAAGCAGAAACAGACCATGTCACCATGCCTACAACAACAGTGACTACAGAAACAGACCATGTCACCATACCTACAACAACAGTGAAAGCAGAAACAGACCATGTCACCATACCTTCAACAACAGTAAAAGAAGAAACAGACCATGTCACCATGCCTACAACAACAGTAAAAGAAGAAACAGACCATGTCACCATGCCTACAAAAACAGTGACTGCGGAAACATACCATGTCACCATGCCTACAACAACAATGAAAGCAGAAACAGACCATGTCACCATGCCTACAACAACAGTGACTGCGGAAACAGACCATGTCACCATGCTTACAACAACAGTGACTGCGGAAACAGACCATGTCACCATGCTTACAACAACAGTGACTGCAGAAACAGACCATGTCACCATGCCTACAACAACAGTGACTGCGGAAACAGACCATGTCACCATGCTTACAACAACAGTGACTGCAGAAACAGACCATGTCACCATGCCTGCAACAACAGTGACTGCGGAAACAGACCATGTCACCATGCTTACAACAACAGTGACTGCAGAAACAGACCATGTCACCATGCCTGCAACAAAAGTGACTGCGGAAACAGACCATGTCACCATGCTTACAACAACAGTGACTGCAGAAACAGACCATGTCACCATGCCTGCAACAAAAGTGACTGCGGAAACAGACCATGTCACCATGCTTACAACAACAGTGACTGCAGAAACAGACCATGTCACCGTGCCTACAACAACAGTGAAAGAAGGAAAAGATCATCTCACAACAACAGTGCCAATGGAGATGTTCAATGATACCATGGTGACATCAACCCAGAAACCTCACATCAACAGTGTCACCACAGTGACACCACAGACAGAAAATGTAACAGTATATGTGTCACTAGAAAGACAATACATTGATAACATCACAGCAGCATCATCAACACAGACATCACCAAAGAGCAATGTCACAATGGCTGCATCAACAGAGAAACCACAAATGATGAATACCACAGTGGCAATGTCAACAGAGAAAGCACAAATGGTCAATACCATTGTAGCTATGTCAACGGAGAAACCACAAATGGTCAACACCACTGTGGCAATGTCAACAGAGAAAGCACAAATGGCCAATGCCACTGTGGCAATGTCTACAGAAAAACCACAAATAGTCAATGCCACAGTGGCAATGTCAACAGAGAAAACACAAATGGTCAATGCCACTGTGGCAATGTCAACAGAGAAACCACAAATGGTTAACACCACTGTAGCTATGTCAACGGAGAAACCACAAATGGTCAACACCACTGTGGCAATGTCAACAGAGAAAGCACAAATGGCTAATGCCACTGTGGCAATGTCAACAGAGAAACCACAAATGATAAATGCCACTGTGATAATGTCATCAGAGAAAACACAAATGGTTAATGACACGATGACTGCATCAACAGAGAAACCACAAATGGTCAATGCCACTATAGCAGTGTCAACAGAGAAACTACAAAACGTCAATGACACTGTGGCAATGTCAACAGAGAAACCACAAATGGTCAATGCCACTGTGGCAGTGTCAACAGAGAAACCACAAATGGTCAATGTCACTTTGACATTGTCAACAGAAAAGCAACAAATGGTTAACACCACTGTGGCAATGTCAACAGAGAAAGCACAAATGGCCAATGCCACTTTGGCAGTGTCAACAGAGAAACCACAAATGGTCAATGCCACTGTGGCAGTATCAACAGAGAAACCACAAAGGGTCAATGCCACTGTGGCAATGTCAACAGAGAAACCACAAATGGTCAATGCCACTGTGGCAATGTCAACAGAGAAAGCACAAATGGTTAACACCACTGTGACAGTGTCAACAGAGAAAGCACAAATGGCCAATGCCACTGTGGCAATGTCAACAGTGAGACCACAAATGATAAATGCCACTGTGATAATGTCATCAGAGAAACCACAAATGGTTAATGACACGATGACTGCATCAACAGAGAAACCACAAATGGTCAATGCCACTGTGGCAGTGTCAACAGAGAAACCACAAATGGTCAATGCCACTGTGGCAATGTCAACAGAGAAAGCACAAATGGTTAACACCACTGTGACAGTGTCAACAGAGAAAGCACAAATGGCCAATGCCACTGTGGCAATGTCAACAGTGAGACCACAAATGATAAATGCCACTGTGATAATGTCATCAGAGAAACCACAAATGGTTAATGACACGATGACTGCATCAACAGAGAAACCACAAATGGTCAATGCCACTGTGGCAGTGTCAACAGAGAAACCACAAATGGTCAATGCCACTGTGGCAGTGTCAACAGAGAAACGACAAATGGTCAATGACACTGTGGCAATGTCAACAGAGAAACCACAAATGGTCAATGCCACTGTGTCAGTGTCAACAGAGAAACCACAAATGGTCAATGTCACTGTGACATTGTCAACAGAAAAGCAACAAATGGTTAACACCACTGTGGCAATGTCAACAGAGAAAGCACAAATGGCCAATGCCACTTTGGCAGTGTCAACAGAGAAACCACAAATGGTCAATGCCACTGTGGCAATGTCAACAGAGAAACCACAAAGGGTCAATGCCACTGTGGCAATGTCAACAGAGAAACCACAACTGTTTAATGACACAATGACAGAGAAGCCACAAATGGTTAATACCACAGTGGCAATGTCAACAGAGAAACCACCAATGGCCAATGCCAGTGTGGCAATGTCAACAGAGAAACCACAAATGATCAATTCCACTGTGGCAGTGTCAACAGAGAAAACACAAATGGTTAACACCACTGTGACAATGTCAACAGAGAAAGCACAAATGGCCAACGCCACTGTGGCAATGTCAACAGAGAAACCACAAATGATAAATGCCACTGTGATAATGTCATCAGAGAAACCACAAATGGTTAATGACACGATGACTGCATCAACAGAGAAACCACAAATGGTCAATGCCACTGTGGCAGTGTCAACAGAGAAACGACAAATGGTCAATGACACTGTGGCAATGTCAACAGAGAAACCACAAATGGTCAATGCCACTGTGGCATTGTCAACAGAGAAACCACAAATGGTCAATGCCACTGTGGCAATATCAACAGAGAAACCACAAATGGTCAATGCCACTGTGGCAGTGTCAACAGAGAAACGACAAATGGTCAATGCCACTGTGGCAGTGTCAACAGAGAAACGACAAATGGTCAATGCCACTGTGGCAATGTCAACAGAGAAAACACAAATGGTCAATGCCACTGTGGCAATGTCAACAGAGAAACCACAAATGGTTAATACCACTGTGGCAATATCAACAGAGAAACCACAAATGGTCAATGACACTGTGGCAATGTCAACAGAGAAACCACAAATGGCCAATGGCACTGTGGCAATGTCAACAGAGAAAGCGCATATGGCCAATGCCACTGTGGCAATGTCAACAGAGAAAGTACAAATGACCAATGCCACTGTGGCAATGTCAACAGAGAAGCCACAAATGGCCAATACCACTGTGGCAATATCAACAGAGAAAACACAAATGGCCAATGCCACTGTGGCAATGTCAACAGAGAAAGCACAAATGGCCAATGCCACTGTGGCAATGTCAACAGAGAAAGCACAAATGACCAATGCCACTGTGGCAATGTCAACAGAGAAAGCACAAATGACCAATGCCACAGTGACAATGTCAACACAGAAACCACAAATGGTTAATACCACTGTGGCAATGTCAACACAGAAACCACAAATGGTTAATACCACTGTGGCAATGTCAACAGAAAAACCAAAAATTGCCAATACAACTGTGGCAATGTCAACAGAGAAACCAAAAATGGCCAATACCACTGTGGCAATGTCACTGACAACAGAAGTGGATGAAGTTACTACTCACTCACAGCAAATGGAAGTGGATGATGATACTACACAGTCACAGACAACAGGAATGGATGAAGATATTACTCAGTCAGTGACAACAGAAGTGGATGAAGATACTACTCAGTCACTGACAACAGAAGTGGTTGATGACACTACTCAGTCAGTGACAACAGAAGTGGATGAAGATACTATTCAGTCGGTGACAACAAAAGTGGATGAAGATACTACTCAGTCAATGACAACAGAAGTGGATGAAGATACTACTCAGTCACTGACAACAGAAGTGGTTGATGACACTACTCAGTCAGTGACAACAGAAGTGGATGAAGATACTATTCAGTCGGTGACAACAAAAGTGGATGAAGATACTACTCAGTCAATGACAACAGAAGTGGATGAAGATACTACTCAGTCACTGACAACAGAAGTGGATGAAGATACTATTCAGTCAGTGACAACAAAAGTGGATGAAGATACTACTCAGTCACTGACAACAGAAGTGGATGAAGATACTATTCAGTCAGTGACAACAAATGTGGATGAAGATACTACTCAGTCACTGACAACAGAAGTGGATGAAGATACTACTCAGTCAGTGACAACAGAGGAATCATATGGTGCTACTCGGACTGGTGAGACCACAGAAGCATATGGTGCTACCGTGACGGAAGAAGTCTCACAAATGGCTGATGTCACCCCCACCACAGGAACTGAGGATGCTACCTTGGCAGGTACAGTAGTTTGGCATGTGACTGCCTAACAGTGCTGCTTGGGACCTGATCACAGCACTGCTGTTTGTGGCAATGTAGGACCACCCGCACTCACTATTTTGAATACACATGTCTAATTAGATCATGCTGCACTGTAACACCCCTGTGTAGATCATGCCTGAATAGATCACGCCTGCATAGATCATGCACCACTGTAACACGCTTGGGGGATCATGCCTGGGTGGATCATGCCTTAGTACATCATGCTTTGGTGTCTAGTGGTTTACTGTGGCATGTCTGGTTAGACTTGGATAAGTCGCCTCATTCCGTGGTGGAGGGTCACAAATGTTGAACTTCTTTTGTCTTAATGTTGGACAAAGTTGTTTTTGAACAGATAGCCAGAATTAATCAGAACAGTTTTGTATGGAATGTAGTTGGTATGGTGAAAGCTCTTTTGTATGGTGATATGGCATAGTTCTGATTATATTTGCAGTGTCTGAAATTAGCAAAGCAAATATGAACTGGCCTAGATGTTTTTTTGAACTGGGCCAGTTCCATTTTGAACTGGCCCTGGTGAGTTTGAACAGGCCCCACAAAATGTATAAATTATAACTATATGTAATGAAGCAAAAAAAAAACGTTTTCATGCATAATAATTAAACTAAAACAAAAACTGCTTTAAATTAGAATAAAGTAACAACAATTTAAGGAATACAAGCTATACCAAATATTGTCGTTCATTTCTTATGACTAGCAGACCAGTAAAATAAAGTAATGAATTTAATAAACATTTCAGTATGAATTTTATTATTTTACGAAACAGTTACAATCGTTGAAAGTAAGCACTGTGTTTGATGCCGACGTTTCGCACGCACTGGCCTGGGCCGGGGCTGGAAAAACATCTATACGGTCCTCAATTCACTCCAGATCGAAGCTGCATAATATCAAACTTGTTCGCAATTCTCGTAACTTTGTCCGCCATCATTGCTTTTGTGTTTCCCGTGTATTCCCCAAGATACTGACGTCATTAAATATGAATTATCCAATAGGCATCCATGTTACAAATGGGGTTTCCCTAGCATATGTGGACTTCGCTTTTGCCTTGGCAGCAGTCAATCGCTGGCAGTTTGTCATAATAGCATTTTATATCGACTAAGCATAAATTAGTGCAACTGTTATGTTCACCAGTAATACACTCTGACCCAGTCGTGGCCGCCAGGATAAATCGGCGGGGTGGGACTGATAAACGCATTTTGGCAAACTGAATCAGCGACAGCCGATAAAAGGGCGTTAATTTCAAACACTGATTTGTGTTTCGGTTTCAGTTTGTCTCTCTGGTCTTCCTACTTAGTTTGTTCACTCTGACACTTTCACTTTGATACCTTCCTTGATTATCACTTTCACTATGACACTTTCAATGAACAACACTTTCACTCAGACACTTGCCATGAACAACATTTTCACTCTGACACTTTCCATGAACAACACTCACTCTGACAGTTTCCATGAACAACGCTTTCACTCTGACAATTTCCATGAACAACACAACACATTCACTCAGACACTTTCCATGAAAAACACTTTCACTCAGACACCTTCCATGAACAACACTTTCACTCGGACACTTGATGAACAACACTTTCACTCTCTTTCCATGAACAAAACTTTCCATGAAAAACACTTTCAATCTGACACTTTCAAAGAAAAACACTAACTCAGACACTTTTAATGAACAATACTCACTCTGACACTTTCCATGAACAAAACTTTCCACGAACAACACTTTCTATGAACAACACTTTCACTCTGACACTTTCCATGACCAACACTTTCATGCTGACACTTACCATGAACAACACTTTCACTCTGGCACTTTCCATGAACCACACTTTCCCTCTGACACTCTCCATGAACAATATTTTTACTTAGACACTTAATGAACAACACTTCCTTTGACACCTTTGATGAACAACACTTTCACTCTGACTCTTTCCATGAAAATTCACTTTCCATGAAAAAATCACTTTTATGCTTGTAAGACCATTAATTAAAAAATTTTAACATCTCTTTCAAGAATGTTTATTCAAAATGGTGGCTTTCAGGTTAATTAATATTTCTGTTGAACAACATTTTGTGTTGTATTATACAAGTAGTGTATTGATGTATTACCATGTGGTGGTGGTGGAGGCATTGATGTTTATTCAAAATGGTGGCTTTCAGGTTAATTAATATTTCTGTTGAACAACATTTTGTGTTGTATTATACAAGTAGTGTATTGATGTATTACCATGTGGTGGTGGTGGAGGCATTGATGTATTACCATGTGATGGTGACGGAGGCATTGATGTATTACCATGTGGTGGTGGTGGAGACACAGATGTGATGTGATCACACTAACCAATATCTGATCTTTCATCTTCTATATATTTTATTCTGCATAACTTAGACTGAATTTAAAATTTCACATAAAAACTAGGAATTGGAATGTGTTTATTCGACAAAGACAAGTATATAAAATGAAATACAGTATACTGCGAATAATGCAAAATGCCTACATTTCAAATTAATTAAGATTAATGTTAAATTATGTTTGTCCAGAGACTCTCATGAGATCAATAATTGATTGCTAATAAATTATATCTTGCATTTGTGTTGAACCATGTTGAAAATATATTGGTGTTTGCCTTGAGGAATAGTAGAGAATTTAATTAGACGAATTAAAGTAACAAGTGACAATTGAGGAATGTTGGATGTTTACCTTACCTTAAGTTACCTTACCTTAAGTTACCTTACCTTAAGTTACCTTACCTTAAGTTACCTTAGGATGGTTCTCATCGTTTAGAAATCAAAGTTTACAAATACTTGTCTTGTTTACAGAATCTACAGAAGGGCTGCCAGGTAGACCAACATTACCTGATACTCCCACGTCTACAACCACAACTGTGACTACCACACCAACAACTACCACAAAAACACCAACAACTACCACAACAACACCAACAACTACCACAACAACACCAACAACTACCACAACAACACCAACAACTACCACAACAACTACCACAACCATACCATCAACTATCACAATCACTCCCATGACCACACCAACTACCACACCAACAACTACCATGCCCACACAAACAACTGCCATGCTCACACCAATAACTAACATGCCCACACCAACAACTACAACCACACCAACAACTACCACACAAACTACCACAACCACACCAACAACTACCACACCAACAACTACCACTACACCAACAACAACCACACCAACAACTACCACACCCACACCAACAACTGCCACGACCACACCAACAACTACCACTACACCAACAACAACCACACCAACAACTACCATGCCCACACCAACAACTGCCACGACCACACCAACAATTACCATGCCCACACCAACAACTTCCACACCCACGCAAACAACTGCCATGCCCACACCAACAACTACCACAACCTTGTCAACTACCACAACCACACCAACAACTACCACAACCACACCAACAACTACCATGCCCACACCAACAACTACCACAACCTTGCCAACTACCACAACCACACCAACAACTATCACAACCACACCAACAACTACCATGCCCACACCAACAACTACCATGCCCACACCAACAACTACAACCACACCAACAACTACCACACCAACAACTACCATGCCCACACCAACAACTACCACACCAACAACTACCATGCCCACACCAACAACTTCCACGCCCATGCAAACAACTGCCATGCTCACACCAACAACTACCACAACCTTGCCAACTACCACAACCACAGCAACAACTACAACCACACCAACAACTACTACACCCACGCCAACAACTACCACAACCACGCCAACAACTACCACACCACTGATGACTACGGCAAGTGCAGGTAAGCCAGCTTGGGGTCAGTCATTAACATTCAGTATGAACTGTGCTTCAGTTTGTTGCCATTCGACAATATTGCATTGTAGTGGTGATGTGATTTATATGAAATTAGTTTTTAACCAACAGTAAATAATTACATTATCATGATAGAACATGTGACTATGCATTGAAATTCTGACTTAAGAAAATATTGTTTTTTGCTACATTTGGATTTTTACGCAGAATGTATATTCTTTAAATTGACCAATGGAAAAGAAATTCTCATGTACAATTATTTGTTTTGTAACGTCTAACAAAACTGTTAATTAATGCATTTAAACCATCAGATTGTATGCAAGACCTGCCAAATTTGTTTGTACAAATACGTATTTTTGACTTCAAATTCTGTATAGAGCCGAATAAATCCATGTAGGCCTAACATTTATCATTGGTTAAACGGCCTGTATGTTCACCAGGAAATCTGCCTAGTAGGGAACCTTTTGTATTTCGACTTGTCGTTATCACAATTTTTAATTTGAAACAAATCCGTATAAAAATGTGACACGGCCTTGTACCATTTGTACCTCCCAAAATGCCAAACATCTGTATTGTGTGTGGAACGTGTGTGACATAGCACATCTGGTCTGGTCTGGTACGCACACTGGTCCCATCTACACGGTCCTTAGTGCCATGTTGTACGGAGTTGATTCTATACCTCACCACCAGGTGGAGCTCCAGTATTCCTCTTCTGTCCGGAGAGTCGGATCGTCCTCACTGGGAGCACATCTAAAAGGGTTTGGTGGAGGACGCCAGTTGCCGTGGATACCGATGGGTCTTACATCAAAGATTTTGATAGAAACATGGCATCAGGCAGCGAGCTGACATTGGGAATGACATCGGTCAGTTACACGGCCAAAGGAAAGAGTGGACAGCTGGCATACTGCAGGTTCAACATGACACTCAACTATCAAGGTAGTTTAATCTTGTATGAAATGTCCTGATTTGGAAATGATTGAGAGCTCCCTCTTGTTTGTGACATCTCATCATGTAAACAACTTATCCTAAATGAGATCATGAATTATGAATGCTTCCAATATTAATCCACCTATGATTGAAGGTTGATGTGTAGAAATTATGCTATTAAAAATATGACTAGATGATGTTGCTATGACTGAATAGTGTAGCTATGAGTTGACAGTGTAGCTATGAGTGGATGATGTAGCTGTGAATGGATGATGCAGCTATAACTGGATGGTGTAGCTATGAGTGGAAGATGTAGCTATGACTGGACGATGTTGCTATGACTGGATGATGTAGCTATGAATGGATGATGTAGCTATAAGTGGATGATGTAGCTATGACAGGATGATGTAACTGTGTTCGGACAATGTAGCCACATCAGCAATGGTTATATGTGTTCGTCTCACAACCTTGTACACACATGGCTGCAGGGTTCTCGTGTTTGGACACCCCGTCACCAGCCCATGGCAAACTGGACTGTCGCAAGGAGAACTACCTCTACCACTGTCACATTCAGTGCGACGATGGCTACATCAACAACAGTCCCTACAACGTCAGTCACAAGTGTCAGACGGGGGGCTGGGCGCCACCGTTCCCTCCTGCCGTCGATGTCATGGCATGTCTGCGTGAGTTTCATGCAGATCATTTAGTGCTGTTGTTTGTACCAAATGTTTAAGTAATGTATGATTAATAATAATGTATAGAGTTTTGATCATAACTGCCAGACAGAAACATCTTTTACATGGTGATTTTCACGTATATGACAATATTATCAGTAGAAAGAGATTAAACTGGGCAATTCTGGATAGGTTTTACATCAATGTCCTTCTCTTTAATTAATAACAATGCCTTGTAGACACATTTCAACTATGTAATGATGTAGTTGAATAAAAAAATGTATTAACAAAATAACTCCTTTAATTAATGAGAAATGTAATTGACCCATGCAAATGACTGATACCTTCACAACATGACATGTCATTGTTGCTGTCGTAGAGGAGACACCGAAGGCTGTGAGGACGACGCTGGACCTCAAGTTCACTGGAAAGTGTCAAGGTACCCATGGTTTCCGTGAGTCATTTGTCGCTCAGGTAGTGACACAACTACACCTACGCACTGACGTGTGTGACATCAACTCAGTCGGACTGTGTCAGCCACGCAACTTTGACCTTCTGTGTGGTCAGTCGGTCAGCAGGGTGGTCAGGGCCATCAGTGAGATCACGCTCAGACTGTCCGCTTGGCTGCCACCAAAGTAAGCTCTCTATTTTGGTAATTGAATGTAAAACTGTGTCTGTTTACCCTTATTGTGTACTGTGCTTAACTATTAAACTATGCAGACTTGTAATCTCAACATGTGTAGATATATTAGTGACTGACTATGTTAGGGCGTTTCATTTTCTTCAAGATATTTTTATTTTAAGTCAGTGCTATTCTAGACATTTTATTCATGAAATAATAGAAGTTCATATATATGTTTTTAATTAAGCATTTTATACATGTAGAAATCCTGATAGATATTAATTGAATGTTTAAATCTTGCAAAATTTTTCTCTACAAAGATTATTGTTATGCTCATGAAATATGATTATCCTAAATGCTGGATAGGTTTACCTGTACATAAAAATCATTGGATAAATAGAATCTACTAGTACACACAGCGCAGGGGGTACTTAGAAGTACACACAGCGCAGGGGGTACTTAGAAGTACATACAGCGCAGGGGGTACTTAGAAGTACACACAGCGCAGGGGGTACTTAGAAGTACACACAGCGCAGGGGGTACTTAGAAGTACACACAGTGCAGGGGGGTACTTAGAAGTACACACAGCGCAGGGGGTACTTAGAAGTACACACAGCACAGGGGGTACTTAGAAGTACACACAGCGCAGGGGGTACTTAGAAGTACACACAGCGCAGGGGGTACTTAGAAGTACACACAGCGCAGGGGGTACTTAGAAGTACACACAGCGCAGGGGGTACTTAGAAGTACACACAGCGCAGGGGGTACTTAGAAGTACACACATCGCAGGGGGTACTTAGAAGTACACACAGTGCAGGGGGGTACTTAGAAGTACACACAGCGCAGGGGGTACTTAGAAGTACACACAGCACAGGGGGGTACTTAGAAGTACACACAGCACAAGGGGGTACTTAGAAGTACACACAGCACAGGGGGTACTTAGAAGTACACACAGCACAGGGGGGTACTTAGAAGTACACACAGCACAGGGGGTACTTAGAAGTACACACAGCACAGGGGGGTACTTAGAAGTACACACAGCGCAGGGGGTACTTAGAAGTACACACAGCGCAGGGGGTACTTAGAAGTACACACAGCGCAGGGGGTACTTAGAAGTACACACAGCACAGGGGGGTACTTAGAAGTACACACAGCGCAGGGGGTACTTAGAAGTACACACAGCGCAGGGGGTACTTAGAAGTACACACAGCACAGGGGGGTACTTAGAAGTACACACAGCGCAGGGGGTACTTAGAAGTACACACAGCACAGGGGGGTACTTAGAAGTACACACAGTGCAGGGGGTACTTAGAAGTACACACAGCACAAGGGGGGTTACTTAGGAGTGCCTCAAACAGGACAAGAGGTCACTAGTACATGCAAACCAGAAACAAAATGTCCGCAAAACATTCATGAAGCTGACTATAAATGTGTGTGTTTAAATGCTAGGAGCATAGTAAATAAGAAAAACAGATTAAACATGGTAGAAGATGTTGACCCTCATTGGTATAACCGAATCATGGGCCAACGAATACATAGCAGATGCTGAATTATGACCGACAGGATGCGTAATGTTTAGGAGAGATCGAATAGGAAGAAGGGGAGGGGGGAGTTATTTTATATATTAAATAATCTATTCAGGCTTTCAAAATAAAATTTGAAAGGGTAGCTGATTGCAAGCAAACTATGTGGAGGGTTTGTAGGCATACCAGAAAGGATAAAGACTACACAAATTACAAAGAGGCACTTACTGCAGCAATGACTGTAATTAGAAAGTCTAAAAGAAGCTATGAGCAAAAATTAGCATGTAACATAAAAAAATTATAACAAGAATTGTTATGCATATGTCAAGAGTAAACAAAATGTATGAGACAAGGTTGGACCACTAGAAGACAGTGTTGGACCACTAGAAGACAGTGCTGGAAATATAATATCACAAGGTTTTAATGGCGGAAGACCTAAATGGATACTTCAGTTCAGTGTTTATCAGAGAGGAAATTGGTTCATTACCAGTTCCAGATGCAGTTAATTGTAACTCCAGAAATGGTAGGTAAGAAAATAAAGGCAATGAAGGATAACAAATCACCTGGTGTGGATGGAATTCCGCCAAAACTATTAATGGAAACAGTACAAAAAATTAGCATACCACTTGCATGAGTGTTCAACTTGTCATTAAAAGAGGGAGTGGTTCCTTTTGAATGGAAAGAAGCAAACATCAGACCATTATTTAAAAAGGGTTCAAGAAATAAGTTAGAGAATTACAGACCAGTGAGTTTAACGTCAGTGATTTGTAAATTATTAGAAAGGTTAATTAAAGACCATATGGTGGACTTCCTTGTTAGGCATAAATTATTAAATCCATTTCAACATGGATTCATAAAAGTGAGGTCGTGCTTAACAAATATGTTGTTTTTTGGAATAAATCACTAAGTGGATTGACGAGGGTTCACCAGTAAATATTATCTACTTAATCAATCAATCAATGTGAGTTTATTTGGTTACTCATCTACAATGATGTTACAGGTATGGTCATAAATAATTTGATTTAGTAACTCAGGAGATTCTCTGGAAACCCCAAAGGGCTTATTGCGAGAACCACCCATGATTACATATAGTAATCTTGTCATGGAATGATGCTGCAAGTTGGCAATTATGTTAATAATACTAGATATGAAGCAAATAAAAAATTACAACTTGGCGTCTTAATCCAGCAATCTAGTACAATCTAACAACTTGTTAATTGAACAATATAGTGAATATTCGTTAGTATATTCAAAAAATATGTTAATAATAGTAAATGTGACGCATATAGAAAATTACATGTGGTTGTAATTCAACATTCTAGCACAATATAACAATGTGAGGCAAAATGATAGTGATATAGTGATGATTAATTAGTATATAAAAAAAAAACAATGTTGGACCACTAGATTTTCAGAAAACTTTTTACAAAGTGCCACACCAAAGATTAATACATGGTATCGGGGACGATATCGCTGTATAAAGCATTAGTTATTCCTCATTTAGAATACTGTGTACAAACTTGGAAACCATATAACAAGGATGTAGATACGCTTGAATGAATACAGAGGAGAGCTACTAAAATGATTCCAGAAATGAGAGACCTTAGTTATGAAGAACGACTGAAAGAATGTGGTTAACAACTCTAGAGACAAAGAGGTTAAGAGGAGATTGAAGTTTTTAAGATATTGAATGGGTATGAAAATATAGAAATATGTTTTCTCATTCAAGAAGGATAGTAGAACTAAAGGACATGAGGTAACATGAAATACTCTTGATAAGCCAATGGCTTCCTTGTCCACTTGCCATCTGAGCCTTTGGCTTGAATGGCAATCTTGTTAAATCTATTTTGATTCCATCATCATCATTTTCACAGGCAGGCTGAATCTATGGAACTATTGGGACAACTGAGAAACTTGACGGAGTCCGGTCAGTTGGAAGTTTTAGTGGGGGACAGTTTATTCACTGCGACTGGCCTTCACTACACCTCCACCAACAACACTGGCTGTCCACAAGGCTGGATGCCATACATAGATCGTTGTTGTAAGTTTGATGTCTTATCCACTCATACCAAACAATGTTAGTTCTTTAGAATGGCAGATAGCATAATTATATACTTATACAGAAAACTACTGCTGTTTGGGGTTACAAGTGTGGATATTTTCAGTAAAAGTAATTACGAGAGTATTAGTTATCAATAACATTATACTGAGAGTTGAAGTGATAATGATGTGTTCTGCTTCCTGTCCAGTGTTGTGTCCAGCAGGAGCGAGACTGGACGTGGCCACCCAGACCTGTGTCTCGTGCAGGTCCGGTCAGTATCAGTCAGCAGAAGGACAACTGACCTGCTCCAATTGTCCGAGTGGCCACACCTCGGAGGTTGGAGCATTCACTGAAGCCCAGTGTGAGTGTATTAAACTTGTTTGTATCATTCATGTTACTTCTTCAAGTGTCCTCTTTATTTGTTGGCTTCTTGAAGGTAGTGTACATAATGTACATAATGTCTCTACTTTCGACTGTAGGTGCATCAAATCATTGTGAATAGAACTTTCCTCTTGCACGAGTATATGTCATTGGTATGTGTCACCGGATTTGTTCTTGTGCATTACTGTAGCATCTGATTTGAGCTTCACTTTTTCTGGGCAAAACATTTGGGACAATTCTCAAGTTGAATGGACATGGTTTGAAAGAAGGAAGTGGTATTTTTACTGTTCGGTTGAGAAGCAACTAATTGTTATCAATAAAAAAAATATTTTACTGCTGTTTCTTTGATGTAGCAAATTGTTCATGATGATACTGTTATTGTTAAAATGTCAAAGAATAGTTATTTTGTTTATCATAGGTTCTGTATTGATCCGTCATCTTTAAAGTAATTTATTATTTAGCTAACTAATTAATTTTATATTTTTATATAGTCTATTATGTATATATATTACGTTTTATCTAATTTATTTAGCTAATTAATTTTATTTGTATTATTTTATATATATATATATATATAAATATATATGTCATGTTTTAGCTCATTTATTATCATTTACATAACTAATTAATTTTAGCACTTGTGTATTTTAAGCACCTTTGAATGGACCTTGTGCACATTTACGGTGCTATATAAATGTATTTTATTATCAGTGCTATATAAATGTATTTTACGGTGCTATATAAATGTATTTTATTATCATAGGTGTGATTGTGCCAGTCGAGAATGAGACCCCAAAAGGTCGGGTTGCCGGGCGGTGGTCGATGATTCTCATAATCCTCCTGTGTGTGGTGGGCGGAATTGTTGTTGTCGTCACGTTTGTCCTGGCCTGTCTTGCCGGGCGCCGTGTCTTCCGACACAAACACACGGGCAAGTTGATACTGCCTGACGCAGAGAAGAATGGGACAATGTCTCTTCCTCGCAGCGTCCACTACCACAACCCTGCGTACTCGAGGCACTCCAGCAGTCAAGTCACAACTATCAATGGAAAGAAGCGATATGTCGGTGAGTCACTCCCGTAGCTTCATTGGCAGTATTGTTTACTGGTCCTTAGAATGTTATTTCATGACTGAAAACCTTGTCTCTGCAGCGTTGTTTACTAGTTTAGCCTACCATGATTTGCTTCCATGTTATATTACAAAAAATTATACAGAATAATAAAGAAGTGTTATTCTGCATAAGAAGCTCTATGCACTGTGATTACAGCAGTAACTAGGCAACATCCATAATATTCTTTAAGGCCATTTGAAAGGAACCAAATCATTGTACATGAATTTTAAAAGGTTTTTGTTTATACACACTATGCTGGGGCAGTACAAGGAGGAGGTAAGTTTTCTCTCTGGCACAGATTTTTCACATTTTGTTTTGAGTCTTGATGTGAACTTGTATGACATACATGAGTGGATTGTTTGACAGTGTTTCATGGCGTGGTTCACACCAACTAAGTGTCTTCACATCAACTAAGTGTCTTCACACCAACTAAGTGTCTTCACATCAACTAAGTGTCTTCACACCAACTAAGTGTCTTCACACCAACTAAGTGTCTTCACACCAACTAAGTGTCTTCACACCAACTAAGTGTCTTCACACCAACTAAGTGTCTTCACATCAACTAAGTGTCTTCACATCAACTAAGTGTCTTCACACCAACTAAGTGTCTTCACACCAACTAAGTGTCTTCACACCAACTAAGTGTCTTCACACCAACTAAGTGTCTTCACATCAACTAAGTGTCCTGTATTTATTGTTATTCTGCGACTTGAACAAATGGAAGCAAAACCACTACACAGGTGTGGTAGGGTAGTAAGGGCTAGAGGTTGCAAAGTGAAATAAATAAAACACTGAACAGGCCTGTGTTTAACTAATTCATTTTGTCCTTGTGCCAACAGCGTGAACAATGTGTTCTCCGACACAGTTCGTGTGCTGTGCACTCATCTGGAAATACACGTTATGGGAACTTCAGAAACCAGTCAGTACTGTATAATGAACGCATCTCTCAAGAGGTTGATATTATTACCGTTTTGCAAGAGTACTTTTAGTTTAGAATTGTTAAACTGTAGAGTCATTTCAGAAACTGTTGATCAGTTTTCAAAGGTACAAAATCTGACTGCTGTTTGTCTATGACTATCGACCATGCTGTTCAGCATGCAGTATGAACATGATATTGACCTTGCCATTCAACATGCAACATGATATTCAAGTTGAAATATTAAAATTAATCAGATAATGGTCAAATTATGTGAATAAAATGGGGTCCATTAAAACACCTTTGGGCCATCAAAATGTTAGAACAGACATAGTTTATGCTATATACACCATAATTTTATGATATAGTTTATACTATATACACTAATTTTATGATATAGTTTATACTATATACACCATGATTTTATGATATAATTTATACTATATACACCACGATTTTATGATATAGTTTATATTATATACTCTGCGATTTTATGATATAGTTTATACTATATACTCTGTGATTTTATGATATAATTTATACTATATACACTGTGATTTTATGATATAGTTTATACTATATACACCGTGATTTTATGATATAGTTTATACTATATACACCGCGACTTTATGATATGGTTTATATTATATACTCTGCGATTTTATGATATAGTTTATACTATATACTCCGCGATTTTATAATATAGTCTAATGCTGTATACACAACGATTTTATAATATAGTTTATACTATATACTCAGTGATTTTATGATATAGTCTATGCTGTATACACTGCGATTTTATTATAGTTTATGCTTTATACACTGCGATTTTATGATATAGTTTATGCTGTATACTCCACGATTTTATAATTATATTCTATGCTGTAGTTTATGCTATATGCACCATGATTTCATGACATAGTTTATATTATATACACAATGATTTCATATAGTTTATGCTATATGCACCATGATTTCATGACATAGTTTAAACTATATACACAATGATTTCATGATATAGTTTATGCTATATACACCATGATTTTATGATATGGTTTATACTACATATACTGTATTCGTCATATTAAGCGTACGTGCCCTATTAAGCATACACCCCCATTTTTGTCAAGGCTCAGTGATGACAGAAGTATGAGAAAATCAAAAGTTTCACCTATACCAGCTCTGGTATATTTCTGACCACATGTCAATGTATAAAAGGCTGCAAATATCTACCCAGTCCCTTCATTGAATATTTTTGACAGTCACTTCCATGGTCAGTTTTCGTGGTCCCTCACAGATTTTTTTTTATTACCAGCACCGTTTCAAAATCAACTAACAAGTAATTTTTAATTGTCTTTAATTCGTTTCCAGCTACTTTAGCTTGTGCCATAATACAAATAGTTGGTTATCATTTTCTTGAATTCGTAATTATTATAAAATACCTTTAGTTTCCCTACTACTGAAATTGTGTTACTTCTAATATTTTGTGCATTAGGCTGAATTGTTTGTTTTTGTAAAATGTCGTTCCATACAGTTTGTGACAAAACAATTGTTGTACACTGTAATTAGACAGATAAAACAAGCATTAGCTTTAGGGTGCATCCATATATTAAGGAGAGCTCCTTTATTCGGGCATACTCTGGTGTATATTTTATGTTATAACTTCATCGTTGTTAGACAGACTTCTTATATAAACGTGTTGTTTGGTTCTAGATTCATCTATCCCTGATGACTTGAAGGTTCAGCAGAGTCGACGGAGACCAGGCCGGGGAAAAAGGGCGATTCCGATTGGTGTGGGTGGGAGGATGGATCGCATACACAAGTACCACATCAGCAAGAAACCAGGCGGAGTAGTAGTAGCACGTGGCAGTGCAACACCTAGTGGCATGTACCGGCGTAACGATACTGCATCTAGTCTTGGCTGGCAAAATTTGTCTATGTTGGACAAAACGACTCAATAACGAAGACACATATTTTTACTCTGTGTAGGAGGACTGCAGTAAGACGTTTCTACATTGTGTTTTCCAGTAGCAGGATTGTGATGTTTCCCTGTGCGATGCCATCAAGTTTCATACCCTGGACACGAACACTTGTGAGTGTTTAGAGTGACAAACAGAAACGGAGGAATACCTTCGAGCAAGTCGACGGTTGTAATTATTATTTTGTAAAGAATATATTTTTAAGAACTAATGTTTTTGAAAGCTGTATTTATTATTTGCATTTTGAAGGCACATTTTAGCCACTTTTCCACAGGTACTGTTGTCTGCAGCATAGAAGGCTAAAAGCACACACTGAGCCACTTGTCCACAGGTACTGTTGTCTGCAGCATAGAAGGCTAGAAGCACACACTGAGCCACTTGTCCACAGGTACTGCTGGCTGCAGGGTAGAAGCACAATGAATTGTTTATGCATTGTTAATGATGCTGTGAGAAGCTGCCACGATGAGGGCCAACCATGTAGAAGTCCATTCTGTCTGGCAACTCTAAGGTGCACCCATCTTTGAGGACCACAGAGCAGCTGTGTAGGCTGTTGCATCGAGACGTGCTCAACTGTGTTGACCAGTACATTGTGTTGTGGTCTCAGCCACACTTGTGTGGCTATCAGACACCACGTGTAAGGACCTTTTGTTGACCAGTACATTGTGTTGTGGTCTCAGCCACACTTGTGTGTCTAACAGACACCACGTGTAAGGACCTTTTATTCACACTGATTGTGGTTTTATAAAATAGTCTGTCTAAAATTATTTTTATTTGATATATTTACAATACATTGAAGAAGGTGCTAGCTCCTCTGAAGTTACATCTAATGTAACTCGTGTGTAGATAATCAGTTTTACGTATCTCACTGTTTTTGTAACTTAATTTGTACACACCTCTGGCTTCATACATGGATGAGATGGGAAGCCGCATACCAAGCAGAATGACTGGGCTGTTATTAACCAAAGTAGATTTGTCATGAGTGTGTATTTAGCTTACTCGCCTTTTGTTTTCATAAAGAGTTATGTGCTAAACAGTGATCTTTCAATACAAACGATCCGAGTGTAAAATACCAGGAAACTACACCTCTTACGTGGCATCATGCCCAGAAAACTTATATGTGTGGAGACATTAAGTTTCTGTTAAGTTACCAAAAACATTTAATGTGCAGATTTCTTTATTACACAGCCTTACAGAGTTACCAATAAACACACAGACATACTTGCAAGTAAGACGTACTGTACTTTTATGCAGAATTACAAGACTTTTATTACTTTACTGCACTTTATTAATAGGGATTTATAAAAAATCATTTGTTTTAGGGCTGCATACACTTTTTCTAGGTGCTGATGGTAAGGGTGTTGAGAATAATCTAGTAATAAAATATGATTCATCAGGACATATTGCCTCCTGAAAGGTACTGTTGTACGAGACTGCTGTTTGTATCATAAACACGTAAAGGGTGACCAAAGACGACATGATATGTGAAAGCGTATGCAGAAGCCAAATGGTCGTACCTGGTGAAATATTTCTTGTGTATGGGACATCGAATGGAAGACGTTTTTGGTTTGAGGCTCAGGGAAAGGAAAATTCCACATTTTCAATGTTGGCCATTTGTGCTAAAAACAATGTGCACTGTCTTCCAAATGTTGGCATTTAGAGGAACAGCACCTCATAGGGAACTTTGTATGACAGTTAGATGTAGATGTTTATTAATGGAATATGTACGTGACTGTATATATTTGTTGTATTTTGATGTGTTTTTAATTTGTACATAGCTTTGTATGATTACGAAGCACACAAACAGCTGTATTATATGCATTCCTACGGCTCTGGTTTTGTA
This sequence comes from Lamellibrachia columna, assembly GCA_963662155.1. Taxonomy (NCBI): domain Eukaryota; kingdom Metazoa; phylum Annelida; class Polychaeta; order Sabellida; family Siboglinidae; genus Lamellibrachia; species Lamellibrachia columna. The sequence continues at coordinate 52,388,957 of OY759267.1, forward strand.
CAAATACTTACTGTCTATGCAAGACCAGGGCACTATTACAATATAAAGAGGTATTTTAAAACATTTCACAAACTTTTTACTTCTTGAGAGAACTTGATGAAATATGGACCGGCAGTACACACCAGTAATACACACTGGTAGTACACACCAGTAATACACACTGGTAGTAACTCATAGTTACATTCTAATAATCACAGAGTTGTCAGTTACTAGGTTTTTATGATTTAAAGGGAAGATAGTGTGATAAAATATCAGTCTTCACTCTTCTTCCTGTTAGTCTTACTATGTCCTTGTTCCTCCGTTAGTCTTACTATGTGCTTGTTCCTCCGTTAGTCTTACTATGTGCTTGTTCCTCCGTTAGTCTTACTATGTCCTTGTTCCTCCGTTAGTCTTACTATGTCCTTGTTCCTCCGTTAGTCTTACTATGTCCTTGTTCCTCCGTTAGTCTTACTATGTGCTTGTTCCTCCGTTAGTCTTACTATGTGCTTGTTCCTCCGTTAGTATTACTATGTCCTTGTTCCTCCGTTAGTCTTACTATGTCCTTGTTCCTCCGTTAGTCTAACTATGTGCTTGTTCCTCCGTTAGTCTTACTATGTGCTTGTTCCTCCGTTAGTCTTACTATGTCCTTGTTCCTCCGTTAGTCTTACTATGTGCTTGTTCCTCCGTTAGTCTTACTATGTCCTTGTTCCTCCGTTAGTCTTACTATGTGCTTGTTCCTCCGTTAGTCTTACTATGTGCTTGTTCCTCCGTTAGTCTTACTATGTCCTTGTTCCTCCGTTAGTCTTACTATGTCCTTGTTCCTCTGTTAGTCTTACTATGTGCTTGTTCCTCCGTTAGTCTTACTATGTGCTTGTTCCTCCGTTAGTCTATGTGCTTGTTCCTCCGTTAGTCTTACTATGTCCTTGTTCCTCCGTTAGTCTTACTATGTCCTTGTTCCTCCGTTAGTCTTACTTTGTGCTTGTTCCTCCGTTAGTCTTACTATGTGCTTGTTCCTCCGTTAGTCTTACTATGTGCTTGTTCCTCCGTTAGTCTTACTATGTGCTTGTTCCTCCGTTAGTCTTACTATGTGCTTGTTCCTCCGTTAGTCTTACTATGTCCTTGTTCCTCCGTTAGCCTTACTTTGTGCTTGTTCCTCCGTTAGTCTTACTATGTGCTTGTTCCTCCGTTAGTCTTACTATGTGCTTGTTCCTCCGTTAGTCTTACTATGTGCTTGTTCCTCCGTTAGTCTTACTATGTGCTTGTTCCTCCGTTAGTCTTACTATGTCCTTGTTCCTCCGTTAGCCTTACTTTGTGCTTGTTCCTCCATTAGTCTTACTATGTGCTTGTTCCTCCGTTAGTCTTACTATGTGCTTGTTCCTCCGTTAGTCTTACTATGTGCTTGTTCCTCCGTTAGTCTTACCATGTCCTTGTTCCTCCGTTAGTCTTACCATGTCCTTGTTCCTCCGTTAGTCTTACTATGTGCTTGTTCCACCGTTAGTCTTACTATGTGCTTGTTCCTCCGTTAGTCTTACTATGTGCTTGTTCCTCCGTTAGTCTTACTATGTCCTTGTTCCTCCGTTAGTCTTACTATGTGCTTGTTCCTCCGTTAGTCTTACTATGTCCTTGTTCCTCCGTTAGTCTTACTATGTCCTTGTTCCTCCGTTAGTCTTACTATGTGCTTGTTCCTCCGTTAGTCTTACTATGTCCTTGTTCCTCCGTTAGTCTTACTATGTGCTTGTTCTTCCGTTAGTCTTACTATGTCCTTGTTCCTCCGTTAGTCTTACTATGTGCTTGTTCCTCCATTAGTCTTACTATGTCCTTGTTCCTCCGTTAGTCTTACTATGTCCTTGTTCCTCCGTTAGTCTTACTATGTCCTTGTTCATCCGTTAGTCTTACTATGTGCTTGTTCTTCCGTTAGTCTTACTATGTCCTTGTTCCTCCGTTAGTCTTACTATGTGCTTGTTCTTCCGTTAGTCTTACTATGTGCTTGTTCTTCCGTTAGTCTTACTATGTGCTTGTTCCTCCGTTAGTCTTACTATGTCCTTGTTCCTCCGTTAGTCTTACTATGTGCTTGTTCCTCCATTAGTCTTACTATGTCCTTGTTCATCCGTTAGTCTTACTATGTGCTTGTTCTTCCATTAGTCTTACTATGTGCTTGTTCCTCCGTTAGTCTTACTATGTGCTTGTTCCTCCGTTAGTCTTACTATGTCCTTGTTCCTCCGTTAGTCTTACTATGTGCTTGTTCCTCCATTAGTCTTACTATGTCCTTGTTCATCCGTTAGTCTTACTATGTGCTTGTTCTTCCATTAGTCTTACTATGTGCTTGTTCCTCCGTTAGTCTTACTATGTGCTTGTTCCTCCGTTAGTCTTACTATGTGCTTGTTCTTCCGTTAGTCTTACTATGTACTTGTTCTTTGGTTAGTCTTACTAAGATGATAAGAAATCATAATTATCACTTCACTACAAGTTCAACACAAGACTGAAAAGTATTTTCTTCACACATTTAGAAATACATGCAAATTATTACTTGGAAACACAAACCATTCATCAGTTCTGTGGTCTAATTTAATTATGCATGGAAATGTAAATTCAACATCCATAATACAAGGATGTTTCTAACCGTTTGTCATCAGTGAATAAAAATGCCCCAAAAAGAAGTTTGCCATAGGACACTAATGTCTACCATGTAGTCTGGATTTAATTTATTTATATTAACTTGTAAAGTGAAAACTAATCAAAATGGACATGTGGTTTTGATATGTAACTTATGATGATATTTAACTACATTAAAAAGAAGTTTGATTCTTTAAAATTACTTTTAATGATGTTTTATTTGCATAGTTCTAACAACATTCAACAACTACTAGTGCAGATTCAACAGCTGCTGGCATATGTAGAAACTTGTGTGGTGTAATATTTCAGAAGATGGTTTGTCACAAGCAGAACTCAACCAAACAATGTAGCAAAAAGCATCACAAATTGTAGAAATCTCTGAAAGAGTATACTCATCAGTTAGGTGTCAATAAAACTGTATGACACGTTAAATACGCTTAGTCTGACCAAACTGCTTCTGTAAGATCTGTCTAGATTAAAGCAACCTGACCACACCGCAAGATTTAGATTATATCTGACTGAAATGTACACTGCAGGTGGAACTGAGACCTGTGCCCACTATATGCAGTACCACAGATACCTACAACACACCCAGTCGTGTATTCTACCCAGCACTAATCAACTACGCTTCTTTACAAAACCATGTTACACTACTTGATTACACTATCTATAGTAGTCATAATGTTCCACCCATTGACCACATGAAAGCCTGTGGAATCAACAATCCTAAGCATGACCCGTTTCATACAAAATATCCACCTGTTACTGCAAGACACCATCAACAATAAGCAATCACGTCTAGAGGCTGACAGCAGTCACAATTGACAACATGAGTGCCAACAACATACTGGAGGACTAAGAAATTACCTCATCACCGAGTACAAAAATACAATATTGCCAACAGACAGTGAAAACAATGCAATGCATGTATATATAAATTATATGCAGGCATATATATATATATATATATATGACAATACAAACTTCACACCTGTATGTAAACTATATAGGTTAGGGCACAACCACAAACTTGACACATTTTTATAGCAAATATAAATTTAGTAAGTTTATATAAATGTGTCAAATATAAATGCATCAAAAAGGTAGTGTTGGTTTGAAAAAAATCAGGTAGGGGTATTTTCTTGAAGTCTTGTGGTGATAATTTCAAGTATGCATTCACAAAGCTAATCAGACTGTTGGTTTTGAAAGATTTTTGTTTCACTGCTAATCTTTGCCGATGTTGCATGGCTTTTCCCATCATATAATTTCGAAAAGTTTCATAAACCAGCTGTCAACAAAATAATATACTCTGTTTGAAAGCTGGGTCTTGAAATCTATTCATCGTATAGCCAATTAATACTGGCAATGGCGTTACAGCAAGTAGATTAAACTAGTTATACTGGCAATGGCGTTACAGCAAGTAGGTTAAACAAGTTATACTGGCAATGGCGTTACAGCAAGTAGTGTAGCAAGTAAATTAAACAAGTTATACAGATTGCCTCTACCACTATACAGATTGCCTCTACCAGTATGCAGACTGCCTCTACCAGTACGCAGACTGCCTCTACCAGTATGCAGAAGCACCACAACACGCAATTCTGCTAAAAACTGAAGCTAATCTCTGCCTATCTAACAAACAAGACAACATAACATTTGGAAGCCACATTTCCTAATAGACTATGATCTGGGAAACACCAACTTGTCTATTTACACAAAAATAGTCCGTGTTGGTCGTTAACTGTTTCTGGCTGTGAGAGCTGCAACGATCTGAATGTGATGTGGGTGGTCGCAGTAGCAATGACCTGAATGTGATGTGTGTGGTCGCAGTAGCAATGAGCTGAATGTGATGTGTGTGGTCGCAGTAGCAATGACCTGAATGTGATGTGGGTGGTCGCAGTAGCAATGACCTGAATGTGATGTGTGTGGTCGCAGTAGCAACAACCTGAATGTGATGTGGGTGGTCGCAGTAGCAATGACCTGAATGTGATGTGTGTGGTCGCAGTAGCAATGAGCTGAATGTGATGTGGGTGGCCGCAGTAGCAACAATCTGAATGTGATGTGGGTGGTCGCAGTAGCAATGACCTGAATGTGATGTGGGTGGTCGCAGTAGCAATGACCTGAATGTGATGTGGGTGGTCGCAGTAGCAATGACCTGAATGTGATGTGGGTGGTCGCAGTAGCAATGACCTGAATGTGATGTGTGTGGTCGCAGTAGCAATGACCTGAATGTGATGTGTGTGGTCGCAGTAGCAATGAGCTGAATATGATGTGGGTGGCCGCAGTAGCAACAACCTGAATGTGATGTGGGTGGCTGCAGTAGCAACAACCTGAATGTGATGTGGGTGGTCGCAGTAGCAGTGTGTGTCATCCACAGCACACTGACTCCACAGACAGCAACACATAAATAGGCTGGCATTGGGACTGTTAGCAAACACAGGTGAAATAAATTACACTCATATGACAGATGAACCGAATGTATGAAATAATTTACTCATTCATCAATTCAAATTCTGGCTGCAGATGTCTAATCTATAGGCTAAATTATAAACACAATGCTAACTGCTAATAGGCATATGCATTTCCAAAGGCATAATGTAGACATAAACAGTATTCAGTCTGACATATTTTTACATTTGTTGTGTGTGTAGCTGTAAATATAAGAACCATCCCATGTCGGTGCTACAACTGCCAACAACAATTATTGCACCAGTAATGCAAGTGGTTACGCTCCACATTTCTTTTATACAAATATATATGCACACTGATGTACAACGCATATCACCAATAACAAAATGCATAATTAATTAATATAAAAAACCTAAGCACACATTTTGCTACCAAGTTAAGAGGATACCATGTGCTGCAACATCTCACACCCTTACTAACAAGTTAGATGATCCATATACAATTGGTTCAAGTAGAAAAGTTTATGAGCCAAGTATTGTCTTACTTCGACATCTACAAATGAGTGTAGCACAAAGTCAACCCTGGTCAGATCTAACATTCCTCGCTCGGGGTTCACGCAACTCGGGGCCAGAGATGGGGTCTTGAAAGGGTTGTTTTGCCTTAAAGAGTTGGAATATTTGTTTTTAGGATTACTGAAATGTCACGTATCTGTGTACTCATAAATTACATTCATGTTGCACAAATATACATAACAACTTTACTGTCATTGTAAGAAACTAAGGATGTAACATTTTCTTGGTGACATGATATACCATGAAAATACCAATCAGTCCATCATCCAACCTCTGTCCATGACCCCATGAGCTTCCTTGGGGCACACCCCTCAAACCTTTGTTGTCTGAACCCTAGTTTCTGCTAAAAACTGAAGCAAACCAAACACACATAGTAATAAGACAGTCCACTGCAGAAACCCAAACAGACTGGTGCAAAACAAACCGCTACATCTCAACTGACTGTGAGACCAGAAATAATTTTTAACAATACCCCAAGCCCAGAGGACATACGACAAACTCACACAATCAGATAACCTAAATGGACGACTGAGGAACAACAGCCAATGAACCAGAATTGAGACTAGCTGTAGAACAGCCATATCTAAATCTGTGAAGCCAACTTAAAGTATGATGTAAACGTTTCAGCTTGAGTACTGTTTGCCTATAAACCTGATTTAACCTAGGTGAAACAACCTGTTCTCGTTTTCCAAAATAACATTTCATCATCCTGCCAGGTCTCTTTGTAGCCGTGATGGAAATTGAGAACAAATATTTAACAATTTCAAACATCTTTTGATAAGAAAGTGCAATTTTTGCAAACTGTCCACTCATACGAGTAGTTTCATTATGGTACTTTTTATGGGATAAAAAATAAAATATTAACTCACTCTGCATGTACCAACAACGCCCATTGTCTTCCACTAAAATTGGACACCATAACTTTCCGTCAAACAGAACGAAACTTTTCCAGCCAGGAATGCTGCGTAATTTTCTACAGCATAAAGGGTGTGACACACGAATCCACTGCTGCCATATGGATGACTACCAACTTAGTACTGTGCCGTTGCCTCGGTAGTTGAGGTCGTTGTGGTGGTGGTGTGACCAGTGGTCATCTGTGTTTGACCATCCTTCCACGCTCGGAACTGGAAGAACGTGTCCACTCCGAAGATGGCAGTCGCAGCAAATGCAAAGAACTGAAACCAAGGTAGATGAAGGTCATTCGTGTATACACATCCTCCCACCAGGTGGTTGGTTAGATGAATCCCAGGAGCTGCAGGATAGACGCAGGAGGTTAAGAAAGTCCTTTCCACAGCCTTCACATTCAATGTCAATCAGATAGCAAAGAGAATCTTGACTTTCCAATAGAAATCCCAGGTGGTAAAAGGCCATTTTCCCTGACCAGTCAGTCACTAATGGCATTGGTTTATAATTTTTTTTTGTCTTTTCATTAACTCACCAGGTGGTATCAGTAGTAGGATGCAACAACACATCTATCGATGCATTGCAACAGTCGATGTGACAATGCAACTGTCAATAGTAAATTGAACTATCGATAGTTATCGTTCATAGTACATTGAACTATTGATAGTAACGATAGTTTCGCAATACAATTCAGTATGGCTACTTGTGTCACTGCAGTAACAGAAATAATAATTTCTTTTCAAATATACTGGATAATTTACATCTAGGGCCATTCATTAATTAAGGTTTTGGAATATTTCCCTGGCTATTCGCTATCCTGTCATACTATCACAACACTATGAAACTATCGCAATAGATAATTATGCAGCTATCGTGATACTATCGCAATAGTAAAACTATCCAATAGTCCCACATAATTAGTAGTATCTGTAGTGACAATAATTCAATGGCATTTTCCAGTTTATTTTCGACATCCTTTATGTTGTGTCATCATTTCTAATAAGGGTGCCTGCCTCTTGGGTAAATGACTAAATCACTTACAGCTGTGGCGCCAATGGATGCGTGGTAATGTCCACTGACCGCAGCCACAACTGCAGCAATGGCAAAGAACACTGTGAATACGCAGTAGACGATGAACTCCTACAAAAGAGCCAAAATAAACTTAGTGTTGGTATTAAAAATAAACTAAATAATGTTTAATTTTCTGAAGCCAATTTCAATGCGTACTTGTAATCTGGTGCAGAAATCCTGTTTTTTGGCAAAGAAAGTTGATGATGAAGACAAATGAAGTGAAACTAAACAATATCTGTCATTGAAGCTAGATAAAAAAATCCCATTTTATTGCACTGATATATTAAAGGGAAACAAAAGTCATGGTTTTGGGCCTATGCACCTATAACAGTTACTAAAACATAACCATTTGCAAAATTCGCTCACCAAATGTAAATATATTTGTATACACCTATTCCTGTATTTGTCAATACAATATGGCTATGTTGTTTGAGCCCAAACTCAACTTATGCAACATATTTTGGCCTCTTTCTGACAAAATAACACATCTGTTTGAGATTTCGTGTTGTTTCTGTGTATGCCAGCCTCCCTTAATATGTCACAACAGTCTACGTTACCCCGATTTTCATAGAACTGTGCATGCGCTTATCGGTCACGCTGGTTAACATGTCAGTGCTCAGTCAACTACAGAAATGACCAGAATGTCCCACTTTAGAACACATTCTGAGTAAACCAGGGATATTATAATTTACATTTTAGTTGCACATGGTAAGTTCTTATTCTCTCTTAGGTGCATCCCCAAAACCATGACTTTTGTTTCACTTTAACTTTAGCATTCATTATATTATAGTTCCTGTTATACAGATATTATTACACAGTGGCCAGCCAAGTGCCATCTGAAGACGTGCCAATACATATGTCTACAACACATAGAAACAAGTTCGTTCCTAGCAGTTACTGCGCCACATCGTCAACCCTTACAAGGTCACATATTATTCAACTACCTTTGGCAGTTATCATATCAATGGCAGTGATTACTGATTAAACCAAATAAAATGCCTCAATTAGCTGCACAGACACACATGTATATGATGTATACACACGTACATGATGTATACACATGTACACAATGTTTACACATGTACACGATGTATACACATGCACACGATGTATAGACATGTATATAATGTATACACATGTACACGATGTATACACATGTACACGATGTATACACATGTACATGATGTATATACATATACCATGTTGAATGAACGCACACACAATGAGGAAGTGAGAAGGGACTATGGGACGTTAGTGGGACAGGAGGGAACACAACTTAGATGTTTATGTCAGTCACTCAATGCTGCCCAACCCACAATTTCCAAGCATTTGTTAGTGTCTCAAAAATGGCTAACAGCAGCTGCTTTTGAAACCAGAAGTTTGGAATGTATAAGAAGCAAATAACGTGCATACCTATTGTAGAAATGTTTTTCATATTATTGTTTGCATGCTATGCAGCACACTATCTTAAAAATCAAACAATTAAATTATGCAGTATCAGCATTTTTTATACCATTATTTCATTCACAAGGCAGAGTAAAGATGGCTTTGTAGATCACCAAGATGCAAAACATGCCTGCCGAGACAATAATAACTGGGGACTGACACCCCCAGGTGGGAGAGAACTTCTGGGGAGTGACATCCCCGGGGGTGGGAACACGCTCGGGTACATGCCTACAAGAAACAGCAGCGTACTCACAACGAGCATCCAGGGCCCAGGGTAGTGACTGACGAGATTAAAGAGGTTCATGAGAAAGTAGACAAGGACGCTGATGAAGGCTGACAGGGCGACAAACTGCGCCCACGCCTGCACACTGCCCCAGTGCCACGCACATGCGCACACGAACACAATGAGACTGAGAACCTGCAAGAGACACGGTGCTTTACTACTTACGACAAGAAGCATAAATGGCGGCAACTGTTGACGCAGACCGATCAGGTAGAAGATGAAATTGATGCCCACGGTAAGCAGGGCTGACATTGCGACAAACTCGACCCAGCCATCACCCTTGTAGGGGGGGAACACGATCGAGCAAATGAACGTGATGAGGGCGACGACCTGGAAGTCAGCGACAGTGTATGATATAAGTCTGTATGTATGGCAAAATATTGGTAATACCAAAGTCAAAACTGCAGGGCAAATGCTTGTTTTAAAATTGAAAGTAATGAGTTTCACTGTTTGGCTTAGTTGCGTACAAGATTGTGACAACTATGCATGGAGGACTGCAATTAAGATTTTTATTTTAGATTTCACATTACTGAGTTTCACATTTTCAATCACTACTATTTATTATCTTAACAAGTTTCACAGTGTTCAGTCACGACCTGCGTTCAGTTTCATTACTACTATTTAATCATAACCATTTGTAATTATTATTAATATTAACTGAAGGGTGTATTTTTATCCATATCCATGACTGTTCAGGATAATTCTTTAAACAAATTAATGTGGGTCTTTGTAAATTTATGAAGCAGCACTGGCACCAAACTAAAATCATGGGATTCTTGCTGAATTTTTAAACCAAAACACTAATACTATTCCAAAACATGCTTACTCTACGGAACTGCAAAATAAACATGGAGATGTTGAAGAACGTATTAGTCAAGCAAGGAAGCTAAACACACATGGTTTGCATAATAAATCACAACTTTATGCAGTGTGATTATATAATGCTGTACGCAGTCATAAGCATGGCGAATTCAGCTTATAACTGATACCTCCCCTGACCAAATATTAATTTTATCAGCACAAGTTTGGGATAAGAAATTATAACTATTATTAAAAGGAAAATTCCTATATTTCAATGCCCTGTTTCAAGTCACAGACATGCGATCACTGTCTCTCATTTTCACTGATTTGAGATAAAACTTGACTGATATAATCAACTATTTCAAGCTGTCAATACAATACAACTAATTTTAAAACTACTCTGAACGATGAATAAAAAAATTTTTTTTTATAATACTGTTCCATTAACATCCAAAAAAAGACATTATGAAAGAACTTACACTGACAATATATTAAGTTCAGATTTTTTAGATTCTCCCAAAATTTTCATTATGCCTTATGGCTGTGCAATTCAATGAGATGCTGAAACAGTTGTATACATATGTGACAACGACTGGATGTATAATTGTGACAGTGTCATTCTGACACATATTCATCATGTAAAATGTGTTAAATGTAAACATAATATTAACTATTTGTTGCATGCTACACACGAGGCATCAAAAAATGAACACAATAAAGTCTATCAGGAAAATTATCGAATGGCTAAGTTAAGATTTAACCTGCTACGAGAATCAGTTTCAACTAATATCTGAACACAATTATTAAATATTATTGTGATAATTACCAACAACTGACTTCCTTTCTGCAAATAACGCAATTACACTCCACGAACCCCAACAAAAATGTAGGTGAAAGATTGACATCTTAAAACAAGGCAACTTTACTGTTAACAATGTGTTTTAAGAAGTACTAACCATCTCAACAATCTTGAATATGCCGGGAATACTGGTGACATACTCTCGTCTAATGGCAAGGCCAGTGGGCCCGCTGGTTGTGGTTGTCGTATGTGACTCATACGTTGTCGGCATGTCTTCCCCCATGACTGCGAATCACTGGTTATGTGCACTGAAAGCAAGGCAGATTACTACTATTACAGGGTACAATGAAGATATTGAAAACTGTTTAGGCTAGTAGGCCCTACTGTTTCCGTGAGAAGGGTCAAAATAAAGCTATATGGACGACACGACAGAACGACATCACACATATTAAGTAGCAACTTGGAAATGGAGTCACGATGAGCTTCGTGAATTTTTTTTATTTTATCGCATTGCTTGTTGTCTAGTTGACCAACTTCAATAAAAAGTTTAAAAATTAAAACAAACCCCATTGTTTCAACCATTCAGCTAAATGAAGTCATCACCTCATGAACACTTACAGTTGCCATTTCAGGCATTAATTCTCATGGGAAATTCCGGACTCCCACCGGCTACCACTGGACTACCACAGGACTCTCACTATGCTCATAGCCTCATTAAATTTTGGGAGGCCGCAGACAAATTTGAGTGTGTAGTTTTTCAACAACAACCAATCAACTGTGTGGCGCCACTGTTGTACCAATTTCCTGGCCCATAATATAAGATGGTGCTCATGTTGGATCACATACGATGTGCTCACGAGTATTTTCAAACACACAGAAGCAAGTGTTATACTGCTCTCATTTTGCTACTTCCTGTAACGGGGAACAGCCAACATGGGTGGGGGATTAGATTAAATGTAACCACTTATGGCTACTATGGCAGTTTAATGGTGAGCAAAACCACACAGCGATTCCAATTTGTAAACCGATTTGTTACAACAAATATAAACTCAACATGTGGTAAAATACCTGGCTTATAAAACAGTCACAGCCGAGTAAAATTTAGCTTAACTTAAAGATATAAAAGACAATGCTACTCGCACACACGTTACCCAAGCATCTACCCTGACTGAGAACCTTCCACACAACCACTGACCTGAAACCAAAGACAATGCTACTCGCACACACGCTACCCAAGCATCTACCCTGACTGAGAACCTTCCACACAACCACTGACCTGAAACCAAAGACAATGCTACTCGCACACACGCTACCCAAGCATCTACCCTGACTGAGAACTTTCCACACAACCACTGACCTAAAACCAACCTGGAAGAAGACATCGGTCCTCCTGTGTCACCTCTTTTTATACAGAGTGCCCCCTCCCTTACATCATGTGATTATTGTTTTAATTTATGCAATAATCCTGGCCCTCTAGTGGGTAATTAATAATCAAGTACTGTGTGGTGCCCTCTAGTGCCCAAACATATTAACCTACAATACAAGTATGACTGTTGCATACAGCCCAGAGGTGGTTCAAGATGGCAGCACACACACTCAAACTGACGGACCGTTGTTGGCGTTGAAACTAGCCAGTTTAACACTGGATTTATCGTCTTCTAAAGTTAGTTACACAGACTCCTACCAAAGGCTGTATAAGGAGTCTGGAGGGTGAAACGAGGAGTCTCAGATGCACCGGCTCCTGCCAAGGGCTGTATAAGGAGTCTGGAGGGTGAATCGAGGAGTCTCAGATGCACCGGCTCCTGCCAAGGGCTGTATAAGGAGTCCGGAGGGTGAAACGAGGAGTCTCAGACTCACAGGCTCCTGCCAAGGGCTGTATAAGGAGTCCGGAGGGTGAAACGAGCAATCTCAGACCCACCAACTCCTGCGAAGGGCTGTATAAAGAGTCTGGAGGGTGAAACGAGGAGTCTCAGATGCACCGGCTCCTGCCAAGGGCTGTATAAGGAGTCCGGAGGGTGAATTGAGGAGTCTCAGACTCACAGGCTCCTGCCAAGGGCTGTATAAGGTGTCCGGAGGGTGAATCGAGGAGTCTCAGACACACTGGCTCCTTCCAAGGCCTGTATAAGGAGTCCTGATGGTGAATCGAGGAGTCTGAGATGCACCGACTCCTGCCAAGGACTGTCCTACAAAATGGTGAGAGGAACCTTCTGCCTTGAACAAACATTCTCTGTCCACAATCCAACCACACACTGTGGCATAACACAAGGTAACTAGTATTTATGTAGGTGACTAAGAGTTGCTACAGGACTTACACTGAGCAGCAATAGCACTGCAAATAACTCCACTGAATGGATCACCTTTCAAGCCTTCATTGTAAGAAAATCTTATTTTAGCAACACATTATATGCTGGGCTCCTTTGGTCAATACAAATCAAAACTGAAACTAAAAAAAAAAAAATAGCAAGCTATTGAACTTCCTTCCATTGGGCTGTGAGCACAGTCTATCTTGCGTCACCTCATCCAACTGTTCAAATACTCTACGTACTCATTTCAGCTGCACACTATTTGCACTATTTAAAAGAAATTATTTTATGTTTATGCAGCAAGCATGTGCACCAACACTGCTATTTAGTTACTGCCGTGTTAGTTACTGCCGTGTTAGTTACTGTCGTGTTAGTTACTGCCGTGTTAGTTACTGCCGTATTAGTTACTGTCGTGTTAGTTACTGTCGTGTTAGTTACTGCCGTGTTAGTTACTGCTATGTTTGTTACTGTTATGTTAGTTACTGTTATGTTAGCCCACGAAAGGGCTGGGTAGAGTATACTCATGACTCTGAAGACTGTTTCAACATTCAAGTATATCCAGTTTCTAATACACTGTGCAGGTTTTACGCAGGAAGCTACTGGCTACTCACATAACACCTTCAGGCTGCAATCTGTTCACTGACTGGACAGTCCACCTGGCCGCATTGTTAGTGGCCCTGTTTCAAATGGCTTGATGACCATGCTGCATAAGGTAACACGTGTCACTGGCAGGTGTGTCATATACAGAGCATGCCTCACACACTAAGTCAGTGAGTCAACAAAAACTCACGTCACCAGCCATGTGACAGTGAGTTTAGAAAGTTGGCAATTTGTGTAATTTTAGTGCAAAATTCCACCTCGCATAGATTATGATGGCAGACATTTACATTTAGTTTGTGTTAGTTTGCTATTCTGCATAATATATGTACTATCATGCACAACTGCACAAAGTATTAATTACTAACATTTCCATGTGACTGTTTAAGCTTTTCTTCTCGCACAGTTAACTCCACTTCACACTATGTATACCGTGAACAGTTTTACGTCAAAGCTAATTAGATATCTAAAATATCTTGTAGAAGTTGATACATATAATGCAAGCATATATATATATATATATATATATATATATACATATTATATAGGGTCTGGAGATAAACAAAGGTTATAATTATTCACTGCATAAAACTTATAAAACGTTACTACTAGCGTGTCTGTCCTACCTGTGTAGGTGACTAGGTGGTGGCCCTGGTGTCCTACCTGTGTAGGTGACTAGGTGGTGGCCCTGGTGTCCTACCTGTGTAGGTGACTAGGTGGTGGCCCTGTGTCTGTCCTACCTGTGTAGGTGACTAAGTGGTGGCCCTGTGTCTGTCCTACCTGTGTAGGTGACTAGGTGGTGGCCCTGGTGTCCTACCTGTGTAGGTGACTAGGTGGTGGCCCTGTGTCTGTCCTACCTGTGTAGGTGACTAAGTGATGGCCCTGTGTCTGTCCTACCTGTGTAGGTGCCTAGGTGGTGGCCCTGTGTCTGTCCTACCTGTGTAGGTGACTAAGTGGTGGCCCTGTGTCTGTCCTACCTGTGTAGGTGACTAGGTGGTGGCCCTGTGTCTGTCCTACCTGTGTAGGTGACTAAGTGATGGCCCTGTGTCTGTCCTACCTGTGTAGGTGCCTAGGTGGTGGCCCTGGTGTCCTACCTGTGTAGGTGACTAGGTGGTGGCCCTGTGTCTGTCCTACCTGTGTAGGTGACTAGGTGGTGGCCCTGGTGTCCTACCTGTGTAGGTGACTAAGTGGTGGCCCTGTGTCTGTCCTACCTATGTAGGTGACTAGGTGGTGGCCCTGGTGTCCTACCTGTGTAGGTGACTAAGTGGTGGCCCTGTGTCTGTCCTACATGTGTAGGTGACTAAGTGATGGCCCTGTGTCTGTCCTACCTGTGTAGGTGCCTAGGTGGTGGCCCTGGTGTCCTACCTGTGTAGGTGACTAGGTGGTGGCCCTGTGTCTGTCCTACCTGTGTAGGTGACTAGGTGGTGGCCCTGGTGTCCTACCTGTGTAGGTGACTAAGTGGTGGCCCTGTGTCTGTCCTACCTGTGTAGGTGACTAGGTGGTGGCCCTGTTGTCCTACCTGTGTAGGTGACTAGGTGGTGGCCCTGGTGTCCTACCTGTGTAGGTGCCTAGGTGGTGGCTCTGGTGTCCTACCTGTGTAGGTGCCTAGGTGGTGGCCATTGTGTGCTGCTACTGGCGCTGCCTAGAACACAACACTACTGACCCAGACATCTGTGGCTGCAGCTATTTCTAGAACTGCCTATAAGTTACCCTTCTATTATAAGATGCATCATGTCTACATCCTGTGGCTGAGGTCAGAGACTCAAGTTAGCAGCCACGCCCTAGCGTACAGATGCTTCATGCCAGTCTCATGTTATTTCCATGTCATTTCATGCAGCTAATACAAAGCAAAGCAGTAATGACAGAACAATGATTAACTATCCTTGAATCCACAGAAATTCTGGTTTCTGGTTTTTCCTTGAATCCACAGAAATTCTGGTTTCTTGGTTTGATAATTTTTTTTTACATTGTTTACCTCTCAATGAACTTGCTTTCATCACCGAATATTTTTCAAGGTCTTCGTCAGCAGACTGGTTTCGCTACAGGCGGGGAGCGGTGGTCTAATGGTTAGAGCACCCGCCTGTCGATCGAGAGGACGGTGGTTCAATTCCACCTCCGCCGTTTCGAAGCTTGGGCAATTTCGTTCACCCCACTTTGCCCGTGTCTTTCGGAAGAGACACTAAAAGCCGTTGGTCCAAACTCCTGCGTTAGCTCGAAATTGGGCTGTTTGGAGTATAATTACTTGAGACTTGAGGCACAAGCTGGAAAAGGACTGGTGGGAGCACCTGTCCAGTATCTCAGTTCAGGGCAGGTTTTATTTGTAGTGAAGCCAGTGATGATTTGACATCCAGGAATTACAACAGTAACTGTACACTATCCACAGAACTGTTTTCTGCACTCACTAAACACTCTTGACATTAGTACTTTTCTTGAGGGTGAACTACCAAAGTAGGCTTTGTCATTACACCAGAGGTCAGAACTTTAGCAGGAGGGGGTTGTCCTCAATGCTAATGTCCTGCCTGGGTGTAGGGTAACTGACCTAACTACCCTGTCTGGGGTGCAGGGCAACTTTGACTGACAATACAACACTGTTGACCTGCCCAAGTGTGACAAAACAACAGACCACACTGCTGACAGTAGCAACCACTTTCTGAGTGCTTGGTGTGCTGTCGTCTAGCCATTTAGCAAGCTGATAAAGACACCAACCATTGAGTAGTCATGTTTAATTAACGATATCAAATTCTTTACACAACCAAAGTGTTACAGTGTTAAAAATTCAAATATCAATTTTCTGCATTTTTAAACAGTTTATATGCACTACTGGCATTACATGATGGTCATTTCATAATTTTATCTCAACATTAATAGGGAAGCTCCAATGATGGCACCACTAACATCTTTGTTCAGAGCTCTGTACAGCAGAAACTCCGTCAGATGCAAGACACTTGGCTGAGAAACAAAGCTGATGTGATCCAAAGCTATGCTGACAGGCATGACCTGAAGAACTTCTACGATGCCCTGAAAGAAGTCTACGGTCCAACATCCTCAGGATCATCCCCTCTCCTCAGTGCAGACGGGAACACACTGTTCACAGACAAGGAGAAGATTCTCGTACAGTTGGCTGAACACTTCAACAGCGTCCTGAACCGCCCTTCATTCATCAACAATGAAGCCATAAACCGTCTCCCCCAAGTGCCCATCAATGAAGCGCTGGATGACCCACCAACTTTGCTTGAGACCCAGAAAGCGATCCGTCTGCTCTCCAGTGGCAAGGCTCCTGGTTCAGACTCCATTCCTGCCGAGGTCTTCAAGGAAGGTAGCTCAGCTTTGACTGAAAAGCTCCATCAGCTGTTTCTACTCATGTGGCAGCAGGAGACGATCCCCCAGGAGTTCAAAGATGCTTCTATCATACACCTGTACAAGCGAAAAGGAAATCATCAGGTCTGCGACAACCACCAAGGTATATCCTTGCTCTCCATTGCAGGCAAGATACTTGCCAGGATCCTGCTTAACCGTCTCACAACGCACCTTGACCAGGGACTCCTACCAGAGAGCCAGTGTGGATTCCTGAAAGAGCGCGGGACCACCGACATGGTGTTTGCTGCAAGGCAGCTGCAAGAGAAATGTCAGGAGCAGAACTCTGACCTGTTCTCTACCTATGTCGACCTGACCAAGGCCTTCGATACGGTTAGCAGAGAGGGTCTGTGAAAGATCATGGCCAAGTACGGATGCCCACGGAAGTTTATCTCAATGGTGCAGCAATTCCACACTGGCATGCAAGCACAAGTTCAGGACAACGGTGAGACATCTGAACCATTTCCTGTCTCTAACGGCGTCAAGCAGGGCTGCGTCTTGGCACCAACACTGTTCAGCCTAATGTTTTTCTCAGATGGCAAGCTGTTCAACCTCAGGAGGCTTCAAGCAAAAACCAAGGTCAAGACAGACATCATCAGGGACTTCCTGTTTGCTTATGACTGTGCCCTCAACGCCGGCTCAAAAGCTGATATGCAACGCAGCATAGAAAAATTTTCCATAGCCTGCACAAACTTCGATCTCACCATCAGCATAAAGAAGACTGAAGTAGTGTACCAGCCGGCCCCAGGGAAACCCTATGTTGAGCCCAACATTACAGTCAACAGTCAGAGACTCAGTGCAGTGAACAGGTTCACCTATACTGGCAGCACACTGTCTTAAAATGTCACCATTGATGATGAGGTGAACGTCAGAATTGCAAGAGCCAGCGCAACCTTTGGCAGACTACATGCCAATGTCTGGAACAGAAGAGACATTTGTCTACAGACCAAGCTGAAGGTGTACAGGGCAATAGTGCTCCCCACGCTGCTCTACGCATGTGAAACATGGACAGTGTACCAACGCCATGCCAAGAAGCTGAACCAATTCCACACAACGTGCCTCAGGAAACTCCTCAACATCAAGTGGCAGGACAGGATTCCAGACACTGAGGTACTTGCCCAAGCAGACCTGCCCAGCATCTATACCATCCTAATGCAGTCCCAGCTATGCTGGGCAGGACATGTAGCCTGCATTCCAGACCATCGGCTCCCAAAAAGGCTCTTCTATGGCAAACTACAGCAAGGAAAGCGGTCCCATGGAGGCCAGAAGAAGCGCTTCAAAGACACTCTAAAAACATCCCTGAAAGCGTTTGCCATCACCCCCGACTCCTGGGAACAAACCGCCATGGACCGGGCCAAGTGGCGTTCCTCCGTGCACAAAGGCTCCAAGATATGCGAGGCCAACAGGACCGCTGCAGCAGAGCAAAGGAGGCAAGTCAGAAAGCCTGAGCCAGCAATCCTCAAGATGACGTCCCCCTCATCCCCTGTATGTATATATATATATATATATATATATATATATATATATACATATATATATATACATATATATATACATACATATATATATATATATATATATATATATATATATATATATATATATATATATATATATATATATATATATATATATATATACATAGCAGTTTTATTGATGGCCATATATACATGTATATATATATATATATACACATACATAAAGAATAATAAAAGTCCTAATACTGATCCTTGTGGTACCCCACTCAAAACTCTGTGTATGTGCGTGTGTGCGTGCATGCGTGCGTGCATGCGTTCCTACTTGTGGTAATTCCACAGCAGACTGGTTTATACATTGGTGTCCTTTCCACACTCTATGTTGGTTAGCATTTACTACAGCGAAGTATACAGGAAACTGGCATGCCTTACCCACAACACATGTTGATTGTTAATTAAAACAAATGTAATTGATTTCTTGCATGATGAAATCAAATGCACATTGATTTCGCAGGAACTGCACATGGAACATGCACATGACTGTATGGCTGAATAACACTCTTATACCAGCTGCCACAGTGGAGTCAATGAAGCAGCTTGCAGTAGAACACTGTGTCAGTCAACAGAATGAACAATGTCCTTAGAGCTAAATACTTAATTATTGAGTGACAGACCAAGTGGCCTGCAGTACTACTGATACTCAGCCAAGGCCTGAACCAACAAAACACAAGTGGTGCCAAGTGTAAGGTTAGTTCAGCTACCCTGCTGTTACCCACACCTCATGTACTAAACATTGTGTCAGGCTGTATCATCAAGGATAGGGTTAGTTCAGCTACCCTGCTGTTACCCACACCTCATGCACTAGTTATAAAAGAAACACTGGCCAAGTATTATATGCCATGTTAATGAGTTTTGCACAAAACATTTAGTAATATATCACATGTACAGCAAGTGATAACTATAAATTGATGAACATCTACAGTAAATGGGCTTACGAACAAACCAATTACCACTACAGTGTATTGGTACTGAACAGTTAACACAATATTCAACCGAAGGTTAGCACACTTATATGAAATCGTCCAGTTCATACAAAATATCACGGATGAAAGCAACGTGGAGAAACAAGTATGCCATTGAAGATTCCAATGCATACCAGTTTTATTGATGGCCATCAAAGTCAACGGGCATTCCGACGTCCATCAAATTAGCGTTGGGTACTTGACCAGAGTTGACCAGTTACTTGACAGTTATCACACACACAGGTACAAGATGACTGTCACTGCATGGTGACATCCTGGTGTAAGTAGCAGGAGCAGTGACTGTGTCTGTTGCACTGGTCACCACAATGTGTCTCCAACCTTCCCAATATCTTCACTTCTTTCATAACTCCACCAAATATTTAATTTCCTTTCATTTCCCATATATCCCTCATGGAGAAGCTCTTTAGACAGTCTCAGACAGATGGTTCCTCGTCTTCAAATATTTAATTAAACCATTCCCATTTCCTTCTCATGATTCTGTTGTTGAAATCTATAACTATAATTATCATGCCACTGACAGGATATTTCATTACTTGTTGGTTGTTTTATCTTGCGGATGTGATTTTTTTAATTCTGGCATTATCAAGTTATTTGTGAGCAAAAATGTTCACCCACTTTATGGATGCTTTCATTAACAGTGTGGGATCCTGATGTAGGGCCTCTTTTATTAACAGTATAGGATCCTAATGCAGGGCCTCATTTATTAACAGTGTAGGATCCTGATGTAGGGCCTCTTTTATTAACAGTGTAGGATCCTGATGTAGGGCCTCATTTATTAACAGTGTAGGATCCTGATGTAGGGCCTCATTTATTAAAACCAACTCACGATTTATACAAGCATAGACAGAATTAAGGTTCATAAATCTAACCTATATCAAGGGAATAGTATGCCTGTATTTAGTGATTTTTCAATAAAATAGTGTTCAACTACACCTTAAACACTGAAGCCTGACACTGACCATACTTAGAGTCGTCAAGGTTTAGTTCTTATAGTGCTACGTCTAGTCAGACACAGACCACACTTAGAGTGGTCCAGGTTTAGTTCTTATAGTGCTACGTCTAGTCAGACACTGACCATACTTAGAGTGGTCCAGGTTTAGTTCTTATAGTGCTACGTCAAGTCAGACACTGACCATACTTAGAGTGGTCCAGGTTTAGTTCTTATAGTGCTACGTCTAGTCAGACACTGACTATACTTAGAGTGGTCCAGGTTTAGTTCTTATAGTGCTACGTCTAGTCAGACACTGACCATACTTAGAGTGGTCCAGGTTTAGTTCTTATAGTGCAACGTCTAGTCAGACACTGACCATACTTAGAGTGGTCCAGGTTTAGTTCTTATAGTGCTACGTCTAGTCAGACACTGACCATACTTAGAGTGGTCCAGGTTTAGTTCTTATAGTGCTACGTCAAGTCAGACACTGACCATACTTAGAGTGGTCCAGGTTTAGTTCTTATAGTGCTACGTCAAGTCAGACACTGACCATACTTAGAGTCGTCAAGGTTTAGTTCTTATAGTGCTACGTCTAGTCAGACACAGACCACACTTAGAGTGGTCAAGCAGGGTTGTTTGATTTAAATCATTGATTTAAATCATGATTTAAATCAATAAAAAAATCATTGATTTGATTTTTTTTACTTCTGATTATTTTAATCGCTGATTTATATGAATTTAACACAAATAATTGTTTACAAGCATCAAGATCAACAAAGTTTTGTATGTTTTTTTTAATACAAAAGCACAAAGTGCGCACACTTGTGTAGCTGTATTGACACCAAATATTTTATGACATTGTGTATGTTTGAGCTATTCCCTTTCTGAATGCAGTGAAGCCACACAAGCTTGTCTTCAAGAGGAAGTATCTTTTCAAGTCAGAAGCCCTGAGTTAAAGTCCACTTACTTAGAGCTTGTGCTAGTTGTTACCAATTCAGTATGTTGACTCAAGTGAGACAGTCTGGGGTACAGACTGTCTCACTGGGCTTTGGGCCGGGCCTCTACATAATTTTGTGGGCCGGGGCCTACATATTGCAGGCCCGGGCCAGGCCTGAAAAAAAATTAAACACATCGGACTTTGGCCGGGCCTGGGCCTAGTGTGAACGGGCCGGGCCGGACCTGGACATAATAAAAATATTCATACAAAACCCAGATTATTAATTTTATTATTAATAAAAACTGATTATATATTGTAATTCCGGTTAACGAATGCTTAAAATTATTTCTTTAGTATTATATAGTTGCAAATTGAGACCTTGCATAGAATTATAAATGACACTAGTGCTTTATGCATTGGAATGCAGTTTAACCTCTTTTCAACAATAGGACTTCCTATGGTATCATTTTAATAATGTGCATTCTTTTAATAGAGACATTTCATATAAAATATATGCATAGTCGCATGCCCATATCTTTGTATTGTAATACTTTAAACGACTGGCTTTCCAAGACACTGTGACTGGAGTAGTGGCACTTGTTTCACTGGCTTTATCACAGTTAATGCATGTTTCCCATCATTCTTCTTCAGCTCAAACTTAACTTCCTATCCCTTAATCCGTGATGTCTAGACTGTAAACCGCATATTTTTGGCATGAATGTACCCTTTTGCATAGATCTAATGACCCCATACCAGGCCACTTAAGTTCACCTGGCTGGAAGCAGCCAGCCCCAAATATTTACTTTAGACATATTTGCAGAGGCAATCAAGCCATGATTAACCATCAAATTAATCACCCTTTGACCAAACCAGTGGACATTCTATTGTCTAGGTCTTCCCTCCAAACATTGCCAGCCTGAATGACCAGCCAACTGGCCACTGCCCAGTTGTGCCAGTACCCAGAACTTCCCCAGTACTGATTCATTCACACTTGTACTAGTTCACACATGTCTCAACCTGATCTGTCTCAGGCTAGTGACTGCGGGCCTGCTGGAAATGTCACTGGGTGTCAGTGCCAGTGGGTGACATATAGTACTAGCTACTAGCTAGACACTACTAAACAACAACTGACATTAGTATTTCAGTAGTAAACATTATACAATGTTCATATATTTATTAAAACAATAAGTCTGTTTTACAGTTTATTTGTGTTTCGTATTTCTTGTAAGATTATAGTTTTATCTTCTCTAAACTTAGCGGGCCGCAGGCTTGCGGGCTTACCTGTCTTTGGCCCACGGTATGGGCCTGAAACTTGCGGGCCGGGCCAGGCCTGGGCCAAACATTCACGGTCTGGGTCGGGCATGGGCCTAAATTCTAGTTTGCAGGCCTGGGCCGGGCCGGGCCTGAAAAGTTGCTGCGGGCCTGGACTCTAACTGCTAATTGCGGGCCGGGCTTGGGCTCAAATTATAGGCCCGCGCAGGGCACTACCATGCACACATGGACTGTACCAGGCAGTTAATGCACGTCACATTTTTGTTTAAATATTAACACAGTTATGCTCTAGCAGACCACTGGAACTACTTGGTGTAGATGGCAATAAAGACTTGTTTACCAGAGAATCAAGTCTCACAAAGGTGCACTAGAGTGCCTGGCACTCGTTGTATGCATTTCGCTGACTCATGCACAAAACCATGGGCTTTGCTCTGACACAGCAATACACAGTCAACTTCGGTTGACTCTAATAGATGTGTCACCGTACGGTGAGGTGGCAGATGTAGGGTGGGGTGTAGGGTGGTAGGGTGGTAGGGTGGGTGTGTGGGCAGGAGCCACAGAGGCCAACGAAAACACATTCCTTTTCAGTAATGTAGCTAGCCTGTTTCTTGAAAAGAAAACAATTCCAATTATTCTTTGGCTGCTATGAAATAGCTGCTTGGTTGTTCGCCAGTGGACATTTTAAGAAAACAGCTAATTTATGTCTTAAGAGAGAAATAAATGTGGACATAAGGAACTCTTACTACAGTCTTAGACAAGTCACGGCATATACTCTATATTTATTACATAGCACTGCAAATATGCATAACGTGTAAATGAATAGTTGTGTTCAATGGCTGCAGTAGTCCACATTGAAAGATGTACACAAGACGTGTAAATGAATAGTTGTGTTCAATGACTACAGTGGTCCATGTTGAAAGTTGTACATAAGACGTGTAAGTGAATAGTTGTGTTCAATGACCACAGTGGTCCACATTGAAAGATGTACATAAGATGTGTAAATGATAGATGTGTTCAATGACTACAGTGGTCCATGTTGAAAGTTGTACATAAGACGTGTAAGTGAATAGTTGTGTTCAATGACCAGAGTGGTCCACATTGAAAGATGTACATAAGATGTGTAAATGATAGATGTGTTCAATGACTACAGTGGTCCATGTTGAAAGTTGTACATAAGACGTGTAAGTGAATAGTTGTGTTCAATGACTACAGTGGTCCATGTTGAAAGTTGTACATAAGACGTGTAAGTGAATAGTTGTGTTCAATGACTACAGTGGTCCATGTTGAAAGTTGTACATAAGATGTGTAAGTGAATAGTTGTGTTCAATGACTACAGTGGTCCATGTTGAAAGTTGTACATAACATGTGTAAGTGAATAGTTGTGTTCAGTAACTACAGTGGTCCATGTTGAAAGTTGTACATAACATGTGTAAGTGAATAGTTGTGTTCAGTAACTACAGTGGTCCACATTGAATGAGTTGCAGCATTAATAAGACAGAGAGCGTCCATTGACTGTGTCACAGGCTCACAGCTGATATAGTGAATAGGACAGCTGGGTGGAGATTCTGGAAGATGACTTTCAATTCCTGTCATTATAAATATACGAGGAACAAACAAATGCAAATGCCTTAGACATCTGCAGTGGGAGAAGGATATGCAAACAAGTGATCATAAAATGTACATTTCCCCACTGATCAGCATGCAGCACATCGCCACAACAGAGGCACTAGTTTTCAATTTCCCCGATCACTCGATTTGTTGGCAATTTTTTTTCCCTGGTGCCCTTTTAAACTAAATGAATACAAAAATAAGGTGTTCACTGGTAATCTAGCATACTAATCAACTGTTAATTTGTACAATTAGGACTGCACATAACAATTATTTATTGGTTCATGCAATACTGAACAATTAAGTAATTACTGCCCATAATTTGTTGCTCTGGTATGTTAATTTCTAAATAAATATTTCTGGGCCATTTATTATAACTTTGGCCTGGATGTGTTGGAACAAGCAAACAGGAATTGACGATCCCTGGATCTGAAGCCAGTCTATATTGGGTTCAGCAACACCCAATTACTCATTGATACAACTGAGTAATAGTCCAGTGCTGTGCCAGTCCCTGGTAGATACTGTTTAACAAGATTTGCCATCCAAGCCCAGATGGCAAATGGACAAGGAAGCCATTGGCTTATCGAGTCCATCAGTGTTCATCTGCGTGTAACCCGCCCTCCTGAGATATGTCCAACTTGTGTTTAAACATATTCACGCTGCTAGCGGTTATACAATCCGTAGACAATTTGTTCCAATCACTGTCCTCTGTGAGAATGAGTACTTCCAGATATCCAATCTACACTGATACTTTACTAACTTTATACCTCATGTCCTCTAGTTCTGCTATCTTTCTTGAGAGAAAAACATATTTCTATCCATATTTTTATACCCATTCAATATCTCAAAAACTTCAATTTGATCTCCTCTTAACCTCCTTGTCTCTAGAGTTGTTAAACCACATTCTTTCAGGCGTTCTTCATAACTAAGGTCTCTCAGTTCTGGAATAATGTTAGTTGCTCTCCTCTGTACGCGTTCAAGCGTATCTATATACTTCTTACGATATGGTCTCCACGCTGGTATAGAGTATTCTAAATGAGGTGTAAGTATTGCTTTATACAGAAGTATAGATAGCTTTTTATCCTTGTAAGTTACGTTTCTCCAAATCAACCCAAGAATTTGATTACCATTTAAAGCTGCAATACCACACTGCTCTGAAACTTTCATATCAGCACTTACTGTAACTCCTAAGTCCTTTTCTTTTACAGTAGTACCCAGAACAGTATCTCCCATTTTATAGTTTACATCCAAGTTCCCATGTCCTGTATGTAGGCATTTACATTTCCCAAAATTTAACACCTGCCATTTCTCAGACCATTTCACTAATAGATATACTATCAGGGGTGAGATTTAGCAAGTCATGGAAGGTAGCCAGTCGGGCTACCAACCTTGCAAAGTGAAGTAGCCTGACAGCTTCTTAGGTAGCCCAATTGCTAATCAATACTTTGATGATAGAAAGTAAATACTTTGAAGATAGAATGTATGAATGACACCAATAACAAATAAAAATCATCAAAAGCAAACAGTTTTGAAACATTTATTTTCAAGGCAGGATCAATACAATGTGATACATAATACAGAATAAAATACAGTATACAATTGTACAAGTGTGACAGGTTGTTTTGCTTTCATAACATGGTACACCAACAGTCTATGCAAAAAGTCTCCAAATGTCACAGGACATCAGGTCCTGTGAACTGAACAGTTTTGCTGATTTTTTACAGGACCTGATTTTACCCTAGCCTAGAGAAACTTTGACCAGGTTCCCGATTAATTTACCAGAAGCGTTCCGCGCACCATGTAGATATATCTAACAATAATCGAGATAGCGTATGTTTTTATGTTTGTTTGTTTGTATGTATGTTTATATGTGGTTATGTTCACGTTTTCCTCCTAGACGGCTTGCACCTCGGGCGCCAAACTTTCACGGATTAATATACGACCCCACGAATGTAACGTAATGCCTTTATTTTTTTCTCGAAATACCCCATACATCAAGGGTTCTTGGTGGTTTTTATGGTAAATCAAATGTTTGCTGCGTAAAACATTAACTTCCGACAATCGCAGAAACCACCGTTTGAGAGTACGTAGCGCCATATGGACGGTTTATATTAATTATAGTAGAAATCACATTGGTCTGCGACCTCGGGCCAATACATATTAAAAAGACAGTAGAAAGCAGATATTCTACTATTCTACAACCAACACAAGTATCCATGGTTCTCAATTCACACGAAAGAGTATTGCATCATGTGCGTGACGCGGTTGTTTCTGGTAATACGTTCGAGCGTATTGATGGCATATTGGCCTGAGCCTGAGGCATTTAATAAACATTGCTATCATGACTGTCACGTATGAACTACCACGTTATCCCGTCCTGGGGACGGGCGTTTTTGTTAGTATATATAAAAGTGGCGGCACCAAGACTATTAACATGACCGGTTATTATTTCAATGTAGAATGACATTTCAGTTACACGTTGAGCTTCGATGTGGTTGATTAAAAATACAATGAATGTTCCCTATTGATATCGCTTCGGCTACGGTTTGGCAACATTTCTTGTAATGTCAAACGTGTCACAACTATTTATGGTTAACATAAATGCGATATAGCCAGGACAACAATTCTGATATGTTTATTAACATTCCGTTTATTTTTGCTGGGTCTAAAATATTGCAGCTCTGTAAATATTTCGAGTCGCCATCCGGGCCACTGCAGTCAAAAATTGAAGTCGCCCGAAGCCATTTTTGGGCGCCATTGGCGACCGCTAAATCTCACCCCTGTACTATAGATAGTATTTTTTTTCTTTTCTTTTATTTATTTATTTTTTAATAAATTTTTTTTTTTAAACTTTGCAATCTATTATTATTATGCTCTCATTTATTTTTAACTGTTTTTAGTATTACGATTGTGATATGTAATGTTTAGTTCTATGTGTTTTAGAGTGCATGCGTGTATGTTTGTGCTGACGCCACAACACTACAAATTCCTTGTACTTGCTACTTGGTAATAAAACATATCTTATCTTAGATACTATTTGTATTTTGTAGCAACAGGGTACACAGCAATAGGGTGTACAACCAGGGTTCGAAATTAACGTCGGTCCCTTGGTCCGTGCCCGATTTATTTGACGTCGGACAGACAAAAAATTTTACTGGTCCTGCGGTCCGATTATTCGCACGGGTCATTCGTTGAGATAATATGGTATTATTGCTGCACGCATTGTGCAAATACGAAACTGCCGAAAGGCTGCGCCTGACTGAGAGGCATAAATTTTCACAAGGACGGTGTTATTGATACGCGTGATCTGATTGGTCGAGATTTGCAGAGATCATGCATCCTGGCCAATCACGGTGTGTTTTACGTAAATCTCCTCCTTGTCAGCCATGTTGATATTTCTGTGAAACACAAACTTACTCAAATAATTTTTCCAGATAATTTTGTAGATTTGTTCATATAAACACACTTAGGTGACGTACAGATTAACTGTAAATAAGTAGCAACCATCCATAGTATTCTACAGTAAAGTCTACCATGTCCTTGTCAAAGTTTGGCTTTACGGGATGCGAGCCGCTACCCCCTAAAAAGTGGAAAACAGACGAAGAGAAGCGTGAAGTCGGTCGATTGTATGACAAAGATAAACGTCAATGGACATTCAAACATTCCTGGTTGGTGGAATTTTCTTGGCTAATAAATGACCCAAATACAAACAAGATGTGTTGCCGCATATATCGGTCTACCTTTGGTCCTCTTGCAGTAAATTAGCTGCCTGATCATGGGATATTTCGGAAATATTCCAAAGGGCCTTTTGTGGCAGGTTCTACGAATCACAGACGCACTATCCTAGATGACTATGCAGCGAGTGAAGGTTATTTTTTATCTGTGCTTATATTAAGAGACTGAGTTTGTATGTTGACTAAATATTTCAACTGTCATCTATTACACTGAGTAAAATTGAGGACTGTGTTGATCTAGATTGTGCTGATGTTCAGTAAATCTTTCAACTGCCAGTCTGCCATTTTATTTTTACCTGTGACTGACAGATGTGATATTGAGAGGGAAATAAATTACTAATGCCATTGAATTTTCTCATTTCCTCCATAAATGACATATTAATCAAAATGTAAACTTTTATGAAATATAACACAAATTAATCAAAATGAATAAGTTTATTAAATATTACACAAACAAACAAATATCACCATCGACCCAACATTCCCAGGACCAGTAACTTTTCAGCAGGACCAGCAACTTTTTGAACTTGCTGGTCCTGTGGACCAGGAACATATTTTCATTAGAGGCAAACCCTGTGTACAACAATAGGGTACACAGCAATAGGGTACACAGAAGTTTTTACCATTGACAGTACGAGCTACATTTGTTTTTCTTAAAGTAAGTTTTTCTTAAAGTAAGTAAATTTTGGTTTGCTGAGATTGAGACTGTGTTTGTTCAAAGTGTCAGGAATATGAAACAGTGTGTTAATAAATAGTTGTGTTTGCTCAAAGTGTCAAGAATATGAAACAGTGTGTTGGGCATTTCCGTGAGAACAGGGAAAATGGTCTCAAAATTTATTTATCGAATTTCAAGGAAATCTTAATTTTTTTATAGGACATAATGTAAAGGTGTAGGAAAACATTATTTTTCAATATTTGCACAATGCTTTATGTGAAAATGCTACGTTCAAACATTAGCATTGACATGAAAAAATTTCACTCACCTGGAATATAAATAATTAGTAGCCCTGTTCAGCCCTATTTTCTGTTACTTTCTTGGTTTGCTCAATTGCTGTTATTTTATGAGGCCTTAGTCTCATATATTCTGACAATAACATTTCTGATTTTTTCGGGAGATGTTTCTAGACTGAGGTGGTGACTGTGATGTAACGCGAGTCACAATATTATAGATTTTTCATTTTACAGAGCAACCTTTTGTAGCCTGAGACGGCCAGTTATAAATCTCCTCCTTTTGTTTATACCTTATTAAATGATACAAACAACATCCATGTCTAGTCTATCTATACTATTGAACCCTGAATATGTGTAATGTGTACCGTAACGCAAGTCACAATGCAGTTGTTAGATTTTTTTCTTCTACTAAGACATTATATCAATTAGTTGCAAAGACTTAGTAAAGAGGTCAGCATTATTATGTTTTTACTGGTGATAATGCTGCCCTCCATATAAAAAGGTTGCTACTAATATATCCCATAATCATTTATACTTTTTGTTTGGTAATAAAACACATGCTCGTTTAAAAACCACAAGATTTTTTAATCTGCCATCATCCATCACCAATAAAAGAAAGTACAACTAAACCATTTTTTAAACATATTATAATGAATAATAAGAAACTATAGATAATACTTATATTCCATAGAAAAAGAAAATTAATTAAAAACAAAAGGATTCAAATAGATTAGTTTTCTCTGATCATTATGTCCACATGTGCTGAATGCAGGCCAGACTGATGCATACAAGTTTGTTCTGCTATTCAGATGTGTTCATGTGTTTCAATAAAGTTTTTTACATACTAAAATATTTAATTCTGTGTTGCTACATAGCAGTCAGTGCAGGAATTAATTAATCAGATTAACCATGTATCTGTACAGGTGAAAATAGCAGCAGAAATGAATGAAAGACGTTAAATTGGTGATGGGTAATTTATTTGCTGTTCTTAAATATAAAACATTCATAAATTTATGTAGGTTTATTCATCATTCACAGCCGCTGAAAGACAGCGGAATAGACGTTTAAAGATACGTGCTCGAGGTAAATACAAAGATTACTGCAAACGTCAAAATGAAATGAGTAAAAAGAGCCGTGATGCGAAGAAGGCAAGAGATTGGTGAGATCAATAAAGCATCTTCAAAGATGCCAGTCTACTCCAAGGGATAGCTAGAGTCCGTTACATATTGGTGTCTAGTTGAATATAAAGGTAACATGTACCCTGGAGAGGTTCAGAAAACTGTGTGCGGTGAATACCAGGTTTCAGTCATGGTGCCGACAGGCAACAATTGGAAATGACCTGTTATTCCAGATGAGATATTCTACACAGCTGACAAAATGGCAAAGATACTGAAGCCACTCAACAACAACAACCATGGGCTTTTTGGCTTTCTGGATCTGTAAATGATCTCATGTGGATTCATAACTTGTGTGCTTGAATATTCTGATCAGACATGAAATTTTACATGTATCAAAGGAGGTTTTTATGTTTTCCTTTTGCTGTAACGCAAGTCACGCTATAGATACAATTAAAAATGATGTTATGTAATCAAATTATTATTTATTGATATCATTTAATACCTTATGCCAATAGGTTCCTCTAAGTTGAACTTTTGAAATATATTATTATGAGATATGCCAAATTAATGTTCCTGAAATGGGCAAAAATGTAACGCGAATCACAGTGGAAATCCCCTGTTAATAAATAGCAGATGTTGTGTGCAATTGTGAAATAAATAGGGCTTTCTCATAAAAGAGCTTTCTCAGTAGTGCAACTTTGGCTAATTTGGCAACTGCAACAAAGTTTAATTCCACATTTGTTAAGACGAACCCATCAGGAGGATAACAACATTACAGCTGGTCAGCTGGTCCACAAAGCTGGTCAGTCATGGATGTAACAATCACTGCAGTGGTCTATGCTGTGCAAATTATTGTACTTAGAAGTGGTGCAAAATTAACTGCAAATAATGCTAAATTACCCCCCCCAGGGGGTTGTCAAATGTTTAATGTTCTGTCTTCAATTGATCTTGTACTTGTGCCACTGTGTGCATTGAACTACATTATTATAATGTTAGTGTAATCAGTTTACATTATTATTTAGTGTAATAAGTTCAGATTTATTTTTTG
This sequence comes from Lamellibrachia columna, assembly GCA_963662155.1. Classification (NCBI taxonomy): domain Eukaryota; kingdom Metazoa; phylum Annelida; class Polychaeta; order Sabellida; family Siboglinidae; genus Lamellibrachia; species Lamellibrachia columna. The sequence goes on from OY759267.1 coordinate 52,420,201, forward strand.
CAAAGTTTGTTTTAGAGACATTGTCATAATGCATTGAGAATTTAGCTGACATAAACATCAATCATGCATGTCAATGTTTGAATGACGATGAAAATATACCGCACACACACACACACACACATGCATGCACACGTCTAGTTTCATTTTTTTTTCCAGGCCAACCTCAACAACTGAAGTGTATATTAATTATACAGCAGTGTATCATTTATAATATAGGTTAGCAAACATGTGAGGAATATTAAATTAGATCAGGACAAAGACCTCTTCTGAGTAGTATTCTCCAAACTAGCATTTGAATGTGTACTTTAGAAAAGATTATGCATTGGTGCAACAACTACAGTCTGTGTGCTACTTCTCAAATGACCACAGAGGCATGCAGCTAAACCATATCATTAACCACATTACCTGCATAATATTTAGGTCACCTTCCAGCGCTATTATTGTCTCCATTAGGCATACTTAAATCAACATAAATACTCAGGTCCTTGATGAATAACAAGACTATATAAGCATTATTATACGGGATATTTCTTAACTGAGTCACATTTCCCAGGGGCCGGTGCACATTGTGGCAGTCACGCTAAGTATGCTGGAGGAAGTACATGCATTTGTTTTTACAACTTATATAAAAGAATCCAGTTTAGCGAAGTACTGAATTTAGCTTGTAACCTCAGTGCACGCCCCCTCTCTATCTCTATCTAGGCTATCCTCAGAAAGGTCAATAAAGTTTCACTGGTTCATTATGAAGTGACTTGGTCTCAGCTTGCTAAGATATGCACACTGGCACCCTGCTATTAGTCGAGACTATAAACTGGCTAAATTAAATACTTGGTTGAAAGATTAAATACCCACACAGTGCAGGTATATATTTATTATTATTATTATTATCATCTTTATTCGGACTCAAGATCCACAAACATGTACATATTAAACAAATTGTAAGTTAGAAATAGCAGCTAGAAAACAAATTATATTGTGCTGAGATATGAAATCACAGCATTACATTCTTCCTTATTAAAGACAGTGTCACTGTTACAATCTTTCATTTCAACCAATTCACAAATCATGTTTGCATTGTCATAGTATGTAGCATTGACATTGCTATTCCACATTTCTTTACATTTATGCTTAATAGCACTCATAGGCATATACAACAGTTCATGGTGGGTCATGTTATATTTGGACATAATGTGTCTTACATTCTGGCCCATAGTTGACCTATAAGCAAATGTCATTGTATTTGCAATATAATTAACAACCATGTTATCTGACAAGGCTACTGTTCTGTAAAACCTCATAAACCTAAAGACCAAAGCCACATCTATAGGTACACATTCAGCAATTAAAGGTACTAAATCTCTGTGGGAAGCATATGGTAGCTTCCATAATTTGCTTGTCAAGTAAAGTCCTGCACTGTTAGTCTGTTCACCTAGTACAACTGTGCGTAGCCCCCATCATCCACACAAAAATTCACATGCCTCCTTTTTTATTATTCACTATTGAAAAAAGATATTATTTTAAAAAGTTTTTTCGGTTCTGTGAAGAAATCTCTGTCCAAAATTTGCTGTCCAAAGTACTGTGATTAGTGTTATACTCTTTTAGTTCACTCTTTTGGCATCATACCAGATGTAAACATGTGCATTCTACAGAGTCTAAAACAAGAATGATGATGCCTTGCTTTAAATAGTCTTTATGCAGACTCATTTACATAATACCAGTCTCAATCAGTAGAAATGCCTGTGATACAAACTAATGAAACCATGGCCAAAGGGTTTGGTTATGAATGTCATGTGTAGGTTAAACTTACACATGACATTCATAAATACATTCAACATTGTGTTTGTTTCTTCTTTCTTTCTAGTGAATTTAAGTAGTTTTCCATAGTAACATGTATGTGTCATATTCCATTGACATAAATGCTTCTATTCATCTGCCTTCCCACTAAAAAGTATTGTATTTGTTAATTTGCAAATGGAATGGCAGGCTATATAGTAATATACAGCCCGTACATCACTGGCATGTTCCATATTGTATCAACAAAATTACAGCTTGTCTTTTCATCAACCACAATGAGCATTTAAAACATGGTGTCCATCTTTGAAACTAATAGCAAAAAAACATAAATAGTAAAAGGGCCTCCCTCTTCCTTTTAAAAGTCTGGACGAGAAACTAGTTTCTTTTTTTACTAGGCCTTATGTAGACATGATAAATGCAGTTATTCCTTGGGTTTGATTGTTCATTTTCTACCAACAAAACAGGAGTGACCACAGTTTTCCACACCAAAACAATGAAAGAAAAGGATGTTGACATGCAGTATTCTCTATAAATAACCATGTTTAAATTTTAATCAGGAACAAATGACACCAGTTGTGTCTAAAATGAGTAGTGGTGTTGTAGAAACTACTGGAAGCCCTGGCACTGGGAAAAGGGATGCAGAATTGCAGTTTTTGTCGACTTACGAAGAAAACCTCCGTTCATTAATGCACTAAATATGTATGGATCTTTCTAGAATTACGACTACTACATTCACCACTAATTCAACTTCAAAGCTCAAAAGTCAGAATGACCTCATTTTTGTAGCAGAGACAGAGTGTAGGCGTAGCCGTAGCCGTAGCCGCAGCCGCGCAGGTTTGGTCGTCCTAATTTTACCACATCGCGTCAAAATGCTTGGGCTACGCTGTCGTCACTGAGTTACAAACTCGAACCGTGGAATGACTGATCGCAACAGATGTGGACGATACAATGATATCTATGGGATTGCAGCTTGTAGGGACAGCGGCCTCTTAGCAGACTTAGTTGGTACGTGTGTCACGCCTACTCACTCTGTCGTGGCCACCGAGCGCCTACCTGCTTATGTCAGGAAATCTCTATGCGCCGGTAAATCATGTCATATTACGAATACTATGTAGCACTGTTTCGAATAATCACAGAATAAACGTACACAACACGTACACACTACACAAAACGGCACACTTACCTAAAATGCAGATAAATACAACAATCTCTTTACGGTCCACGAACCAATTCCAAACAAGGCGCGATGCAAAATCCCACCCAGTCGATCTAGTGTACTCATATGTCGTTAGATGGCGCATGTGCACGATCATCTGCGCTGACACCTCGTGGATATTTTGGTAACGGAAACACAGCGTTCCAAACTAATATACTGAGTGGCGCCACTGTTGGGGAGTGTGACAGCGTTCATGACAATTTCCCTACTAGTGGCGCCACTAACCATTTACAACTGCCACAACTGGGCACGGACCACAGTCACTTTTCCCATAGACGACCATTTAAACGTTCTTGCGCCTACATTGAAAATTTATCCTACATTTTGTTTTAACTCACAGCAAATGACAAACCCACTAAGACACCTGGTGTGTGAAATTCGTGAAAATGACATACCTCCTTTTCGCACAAATTGCTTCAATTGTCCTTACACAACTGGTATACCAACTGACAAATGGCATAATTCCAAAGCTTAGATGCTACGGTGCACAAAAACATCACTTCCACTCACTCATCCATACAATGTCTGCTCTCACAAATAAACCATAAATGCACAATTAATTTTTTCCTTGGGACTCTTTATCTATGTAATGGCGGACGGATTCTGACTGTGGTCCGTGCCCAACTTACATTTGATGTGCAGATTCTGCACATCTTTATTTCTTTTGGTACTCTACTAATTTAAAAAAAAAAAACCCTCAATTTCTATTGTATACAATTGTCGGGTAGTAGTAATACTACTGCTGGCTCGCGAGGATGCTTTTTGACCAACTGTCGGCTTACTGTAGTGTAGGGCCTTCTAGTAGCTAGGCATATAGGGCATACAACACCATAATAATGATTATGGCCGGTTTTATAGTGCCGGTATCCACCTAGACGAGGCGATCATCACTGATGGCAGCAGCTTAGCGCCCATCCAGCACAGTGCAGTGCGTTTGACAAACACCAATCAATGCCTGCAAGACCGTGCCGCCATCTAGTTGTAGTCAGTCTTCTTTATTTCCATTTCCAGCGCATACATAAAAGCTGCCGAAATGTTACAAATAAAAAAATTACTCTGAAGAACGAGTAAAAGATTTCAAATATTCAACTGTGTTTAACGCGACAGATTCCGCAATAGAAATAGCGTGCCTTCTTCCACCTGTTTTGGAGACTAACCTCCTATCTCCCAACTGTTTTTAGGGCCAACCTCCCACCAATTTTGAGAGTCCACCTCCCACCAATCCCACTTCCCGCCTCCCGCCTCCCAACTATTTTTTAACCCAACTCCCCACCGATTTTTAGGACTAACCTCCCATCTCCCACCTCCCACCTCCCGCCTCCCACTTCCCGCCTCACTTTCCACAATAGACATGGTGCGGAGGTCGATCAAACGGACGACATAGTCACTCCGTGGTGCGTCAGTTCATCCCAACTGCCTCTATTGTAGGTGCGTCATACATTGCGCGTGTCCCCGCTTATATCACTGGCGCAATCCAGTTGCACACATGGCATCTTCCGGGCCATTCCACCATCACACAAAACAGGCAGGCTTACGCATTTGGCGTGATTGTGAGGCCTTCGGCGTCCGTCCTAAGTGATGCGAGTTGAGTTCAGTCTGATTGAGATTACGGTTCCGAAATCCGAGTGTGCGATCATGCTTTTCAATAAAACTTGCTGCGTTCATTTGAGATCTTCCAATCATGTTTGTGGTCTATGTATATATTATGGGGTCCCAGAAGACTCTTTGGGTCTTCTTCAGTATTATTGTGGAGGACTCGTGGCCTTAATACTCTCATATATACACCACTGGTTTAAAAGAATTATGGTGCACCAGCGGTGCACACACTGTTGTGGCGGACGATCAGTGTCGCCACTGCCACCACGTAACCAATTTCGTACCGGATGTGACGGAAGCTATGGCGCTACAACGGTGAAACCTTACTAATAAACTTCTATAGCTTCTTCCGTTTACTAGTTTTCCATCCATTCAGCGCCAATAAACTTGATATTTACATATTACAGTTCTTGAAGATCCGAGCAATATGTCCCATTGTGCTAGCACACAGCTTTACACAGGGGCATGCGCTAGAAATGTTACAGCTTCCGCCGGATCAGAAAACAAAAGCTTGGTCGGCGCGGAGCATTTCGGGAAACTACGTAACCTTTGGCCGCACTCCACAGTGCAACAATGCACCACAGTGGGATTATGCACTTACAAGGAAGAAGACAGCATACCACATTTTTGTTTTTCAGTTTTATTTTTTCACGAAATGATACATAGAATGGCGAAAAAGGCACCGTCAGCAATTAGCAAGTCGATCATTTGCTATAACAAAACAAATATATGACTATGAAAATGACGAACAGTTGAAGACGGCGGGTAAACTATGGAAGGAATCTGCAAGCCGGCCACCTAACTTCAAAACCCAAAAGGTAGGAGTTGTATTTTAAGTGCTTTACAGCGAAAGGAGTTTACTCTCCTCCCGACCAAAGTTACCTAAAATAAATTACAGCAAACCAAACATTTCAGTACCGTAATTACGCTTAATTTTAACGTCCAACAATTATGAATAATGTCATAATCCCCATAAACCACGCAGCTTTGTCAATTTGAACGTATCCGACGTCTAGCCTCTCTCCGTCGAAGTGCGCGAACAATTCTTCCTGCCGGTCGCTCTGTAGTCCACATCTCGAAGTCATCGCGGCCTCTCACTGAAAGGAGCGATGAGAAACACGTCCATCCGCTTCGACGTCATACGTACAATTGGTTGTCATTTAGAGATCACGTGATGAAACCGCATCGTTTCGTAGGTTAACAAGTCTTACTCTTAACTTATATCACAACAACCAAGAAGCATACATTTTTATTTCTGCTAGACGACCTCTTTCCGAGAATGAGGACATTAAGATTAACTGATATAATTGTTTTAGTTACAATGACGTCATCACCAATTATTTGAGCAAGACGTTGGTGCGCAGCTGCGATGTTGTGCCAGTTACGAACTACACGTGCCAAAATTCGGTTGGGGTAATGTCGCTCCCGGCTGGTGGGGCTCGGTTTTAATTTCGCCTGTGGGCGGTGTAACTTTTTGTCGATTACAATTACTTAGCGGACAAAATGCACCACCTTTTTCATGAGGGTCATACTTATTAATTTTAGAAGAGGAACCACGCAAAAAATATTTTCAAACCACCCCAGAGGCGTTCAAATGTTGATGATACTGACCCGATGACAATATGACCCCCAGGTTTTTCCGTGAAAGTTTTGTTACCAAAACAATTGTTTTTACCATTATTTTGCATAGGTGTTCTAAGAATGTTTGAATTGATACAAGTATTTTAATCATGTTTGCCCTTAGATGCAGTTAAGATACACAACATTTGGACTTACCTGTTTAGAGTGAAACCAAAGGCATTTTTGGGGGTTTGCACCTATAAGAGTACTTGAACACTAACCATTTGCAATTATAATCACAAATGGTTAACTAAATATACCTCGTTGAACGCCGAAAATCTTTCTTGCATGGACAGCCATATTTGTTCAGAATCCTAATCAGTGCCACCTATGACAATACAATCAGTGCCTCCTATGACAATACAACCAGTGCCACCTATGACAATACAATCAGTGCCACTGCTATGGTGGAGCTACTAAAGCAAGGGACGTCAACGTATCAATGTGACTATAGTTTAAGTCACACTTGCTCTTGCAGAATACGCTGTATTCCATAGATGCTTATGTACATTTGCAATTGCAACATTTATTCTTCACAAAAGAGCACCTGACACACCAGGAAGTGTCACCCAGATGGGTACGTATCAAAACGTTTTTGATCTTTGTCCCACCAAAGTCTTCTGGAGGAGGCACCGTAGGATTTGTTTGATGTTAGATCCAGACTCTGACTTAGTAAACAGCCCACAGCTTGTTGAAGCAGGACATCCTGAAACATGACTTGTTGAAGCAGGACATCCTGAAACATGACTTGTTGAAGCAGGACATCCTGAAACATGACTTGTTGAAGCAGGACATCCTGAAACATGACTTGTTGAAGCAGGGCATCCTGAAACATGACTTCTTGAAACAGGGCATCCCGAAACAAACATGACTTGTTGAAGCAGGACATCCTAAAACATGACTTAATTGTTGAAGCAGGGCATCCCGAAACATGACATGTTGAAGCAGGGCATCCTGAAACATGACGTGTTGAAGCAGGACATCCTGAAACATGACTTGTTGAAGCAGGACATCCTGAAACATGACTTGTTGAAGCAGGGCATCCTGAAACATGACTTGTTGAAACAGGGCATCCCGAAACATGACTTGTTGAAGCAGGACATCCTAAAACATGACTTGTTGAAGCAGGGCATCCCGAAACATGACAGGTTGAAGCAGGGCATCCTGACACATGACGTGTTGAAGCAGGACATCCTGAAACATGACTTGTTGAAGCAGGACATCCTGAAACATGACGTGTTGAAGCAGGACATCCTGAAACATGACTTGTTGAAGCAGGACATCCTGAAACATGACTTGTTGAAGCCGGGCATCTTGAAACATGACTTGTTGAAGCAGGCCATCATGAAACATGACTTGTTGAAGCAGGACATCCTGAAACATGACTTGTTGAAGCATGACATCATGAAACATGACGTGTTGAAGCAGGCAATCCTGAAACATGACTTGTTGAAGCAGGACATCCTGAAACATGACGTGTTGAAGCAGGACATCATGAAACATGACTTGTTGAAGCAGGGCATCCTGAAACATGACGTGTTGAAGCAGGACATCCTGAAACATGATTTGTTGAAGCAGGGCATCCTGAAACATGACTTTTTGAAGCAGGGCATCCTGAAGCATGACTTGTTGAAGCAGGGCATCCTGAAACATGACTTGTTGAAGCAGGGCATCCTGAAACATGACTTCTTGAAGCAGGGCATCCTGAAACATGATTTGTTGAAGCAGGGCATCCTGAAACATGACTTGTTGAAGCAGGGCATCCTGAAACATGACTTGTTGAAGCAGGGCATCCTGACACATGAACTGTTGAAGCCGGGCATCCTGAAACATGACTTGTTGAAGCAGGGCATCATGAAACATGACTTGTTGAAGCAGGACATCCTGAAACATGACTTATTGAAGCAGGACATCCTGAAACATGACTTGTTGAAGCAGGACATCCTGAAACATGACTTGTTGAAGTAGGACATCCTGAAACATGACGTGTTTAAGCAGGACATCCTGAAACATGACTTGTTGAAGCATGACATCCTGAAACATGACTTGTTGAAACCGGGCATCCTGAAACATGACTTGTTGAAGCAGGACATCCTGAAACATGACTTGTTGAAGCAGGGCATCCTGAAACATGACTTGTTGGAGCAGGACATCCTGAAACATGACTTGTTGAAGCAGGGCATCCTGAAACTTGACTTGTTGAAGCAGGGCATCCTGAAACATGACTTCTTGAAGCAGGGCATCCTGAAACATGATTTGTTGAAGCAGGGCATCCTGAAACATGACTTGTTGAAGCAGGGCATCCTGAAACATGACTTGTTGAAGCAGGGCATCATGAAACATGACTTGTTGAAGCAGGGCATCCGGAAACATGACTTGTTGAAACAGGACATCCTGAAACATGACTTGTTGAAGCAGGACATCCTGAAACATGACTTGTTGAAGCAGGACATCCTGAAACAGTTATTGTTTGTGACATGAACACATAAACGATCAAATGTTATTTAGACATAATTCAATAGTAAATTGATAATGCCTATGTTTGTTATATCTTAGTGGGATGGAATTTATCTAACGTGCGGTTTCATCTGACAGAAGGGGCCATCCTAGTTTCTTTGACGTTGCTCAGGGGACTTGTCCTCTTAATCCATTGGAAGACATCAGAATCGTTGTAGCTAGATTACCGCAAAGGAATGCTTTGCCAGGTAAAGGAATGCCTCTGTTATTTCTTCTTTATTATTTCCAAGCCTGGATTATGATGTCGCAATTTGTTAGTGCGTGGAATAGTAGCAAGGCTTAAGACGTGCACTTTTCAAGGCTTCTATAGATCGAATGGCTTTAATGCTAAAGCTGACACACGTTCTGAGTGCCATGGAACAGGGTGCAATGGTAGCCCGGTCATCACCGTAGATGCCAATGTAGTGGTCATCCTAGCTGAAGTTTCTTGACACCACCTTGCTAAAATGTGAATGGCTTCCCCAGAAGACTTTGGCTGGACGAAGTTTGAAAATGTTTGAAGACGATTTCCAGAAGTATCTAAAGCATGGGTTATAATTGACCAGGTGCTCTCTCGTGTGAAAACTATCCTGAAATTGCAAATGTGCGAAAGCATTTATGGAATTCACCGCACACTGCAAACGTGATCAATATAATTACCTTGCTATGCTGGCTTCCCTTGCCCCAATACCTGCCTCATTGCTTGTATTGCCATACTAGAATGTAGCACTACAACTGGTGTGTTGCTGCATATATGTGCACACGTATTAAATATTAATTTAACCATATGTCTTAGAGGGTTTTAAACTTCAATTCCTAGTAAACTTCAATTCATATTACGTGGTGGATGGTGTTGCTGCAAATGGTGTATGGTGTTAGAGATACTAGCATTACCAATAAATTGTATTTTTTTTCCATACCATATATTATTTTAAGACATGATTCCAAAAGACTGTTATCTTAATTTCATCGAAAAACAAACATAATTAAAATATCTTTATTACTTTTTGCTTGGCGCTCATTTGAAGAGGTACGTGCTTGTAGGAAATGTGTACAGAACTCCGATTTTCACTAGAATTCGATCGATCGTAAAATTGTCAAAAATCAACATACTATGATATGTTATATACCAAAAGAAACACAAACATTCATGGAATGCTTGTACAAAATAATGCCAAAACAGTTGTTATTAAATTAACATAACTTTCAAGGAAAAACATGACCTATATTGCTATCGGCTCAATATCGTCAACATTTCAGCCCCGTGGGGGTCGAAAAATATTTATTTTGCGTGGCTCCCCTTTTAGAATCAATAAGTACAACTGCAGGAAGCTACATAAAAAATGTGATGCTTTTATCCGCCAAGTAACTATTATTAAATGTTTAACCGCCTTGACTAGTGGCGGCATGCAGCGGATTGCAACAGCATAATTACACCTCTCCTCGATTGAGCAGGTAAGCTGGCCGACAGAGCTGGTAACCACAATGACAATGCGATTGTTTCAGATCGGATGCTTCCATCTACTGCTATGCCGCTATAGAGCTGCCTGCCTGCTGACTAGATATAACATGTTCCTTGCATATTGTTTGTAATATTGCAATAATATTGGCTTTGCAAACGGGTACACCCAGTCACTGCCACTTGCAATGTAGTAACTGAACTAATCCGATCGGATCTCCACGTACATGATACATTAGCAATAAAGAGATGACATAGCTGGCATAGCTTTTTTTTCAGTAAACGAGCTGTGCTGTTTTAATTTGCACAAATTCACGTCTGCAACATCGCCCACGTATGTGTCACGCTTCATTTCCCAGGCTCCGCTGCCCTACTTACTGGTGCCACACACCTCTACACACCTGCATTATGTCACCTGGGCGCACTTGGCCTAAAAGTAAGAGAGCACGTGATCTTATATCTTTCTGAACGTCATCCTACTTGAGGGTTTCAACTGAAATCGATGCAAGCGGCACGATCAGTCCATGAACTCTGGAGAGCACCCTGCAGGAGACGTGTACGACAGGACGTTGTCACATATACAGCACAGGCAGTCACGTGTGCCTGTCACTGGACGGACACGCACTCACGCACGCACATATTATATTTGACAACCAACAGCACACAGTCATATAGTCTGTGACAACACGCCTGCTGCAAAATTGAAATACAATGCAAACAATTAATTTCCTGACGAACGAAAACATTCTAAGAAAATTAGTTAATTTTGCCAGTAGCTCGATCATGCTACAAGTATAACTGTATTACTAGACTGGCTAGCAATTACAATTCACACCTACTGGCGAGGTTCAATCTGCCCACAACACGTGAGAACTGACTACTTTAGCTGGTTCGTAACTGGGAGTAATGGCGTATTGGGGGGGGGGAGTCATGGGCCATGACCTCCTTTGGCTGAGCATAGTAAAATAATGGGTTACTAAAGTTGACCTTTCCCTTTGCGAGATCCTAGATATCCCACTGACTGGGAGGATGGTAGTGGCAAAAATGATCATGTGCAACTAAATTTGCATTCTGATGCCACTTGGCAGAATGAAACTAGGATCACAACTGAATACCCAATCATTGTCTGCTGATTGGCTCGACTAGTCAACTGCAGCGGTCCATCTCACCGTGCTGTTGTGATTCAACCTCCCAACCACACCTTCCCAAGTATGATTTTCTTTATGAAGTGTTAACAATCTAACTTATATTGTTTGGGTACAGTACACAAACTCAAATTCTGTTGATTTCAGTGTGCGCAGGATTTGACTCGCAGCATTAGACATGTCAACCACACCAGAGCTAGGTGCCGCACCTGGTACCACAACTACAAGGAATGGAATGCATTTCGCACCGGAGCATTTGCGCTCACAGATTGGCATTTTTCAACTCACAGAGATTGTGAGTGTACTATTTAAAGACATGCATGGTTGCCATATAAATAGCAATACGGTTTCAGCATTATTGTAAACACCAAATTACCCAGGTAAAAAGATTAATTTTGAAGAGAACAATTATGTAACAGTAAGCAAGAATACCTAAGATACAATGAAGTATATTTTATGGTTAATAAATATATCAGCATTGGTATCCACTGTGCAAGAATGTAAAAAACTGTAGTAGCAGTTTTGGATTTCAATTACAGATTTGTGTAATCTTAAAATAAGTTTAAGAGAAAACATGACTATAAATGTAGTAAACCAGTCAAATAAAAAAATGGCCAGGATTGATCCCACCCATTCCTTTAAAAAATCAAACATTGTAATCACTAGACATGCATTGCCAATGCAGAGGATGGAAAGTAATTTATTGCAACATTTTATGATTGAAATTTTGCAGATTTGCTAAGCCACTAAAATAATGTAACTTGTTGACTGATTTCCAGATTGTCAGTTTCGTCACATTCATCTGCTCTGTTGTGTGGCCCTACTACCCCGGCAACGGTTGGGTCTTCTTTGTCTCTGGGTCTTCCTTCCTCACCATCACAATCAGATTACTCTACTACCTGTTTGGTCTTCGTCAAATGAAAATAGAGATTGCAGTGTTTTGTGTAAGTATAAGACTCAAGTTACTCAGTATCATTGAGTTTGTTGGTCCGAAAGAGAGTGCACGGCACAGACTCATCCACAGACCCGTCCACCCGTCTTTTCCTGGACTTGTGTTGTTATTTTGCATAAAGTGCGTTTTTGGACGGGTAAAGTTTTATCTTGGACGGGTTGGACGGGCTAGCTGTTTTTATAATCTGATATTATTATCCAACACAATGCAAAAATGTTATCCTGGATGAACCCCTGGTGCACGGCTGTAGGTGCATGGGCACTTCCTCCAGGGCATCGAATAAGCATGATCTTTATTGATGCTCCATTACAAGTTTATGCTACATTATCCTAAAAACTAATACATTTTGATGAATATTATATAAAAAGTATACATTTTTCCCATCTACACAACCACCCATCCACTGACCCAGGGTTTAGTTATAATCATTACCACACTTTCTACTACAATGAGCTCCACAGAATCTCATATAAGAGAATCAGCTGCTTAGTAGAATAATATTGGCTGGATCACAATCATCCTATTCTTGCTGTATTAAAACACGCTGCTTATGTGAATCAGCCGTTTAACAGAATTCAGTTGCACTGGCTAGATGTGATCCTATTACACGGAGTCGACTGTATCACCGATACTCTGTAAGTTGTACGGTAATGTTAACACGTCTTGGCACATGTCGTGCTGCATGACTTCGTGCTCTCATTTTAATATTGTGTATTACAATTGTTATCATTTTAAATCACGCTTGTACCAGATGTTTTTTGCAGTCTTCATAAAATTCTTGTAATTGCAATGCAGTCAAACATAAAACACAACCCTACATAATTTCACTTGCAAGACTTTCTGATTTATGACATGATACTTAGCCAATAAGATGTTTTGTGAGATCACTTTATCATAGTGAGATTTCACCTGCTGTTGTCTTGTAGGAGTTTGTGACGTAATGCATAATCACTGGGTGTTTCGTCATTGCTGGCATTGTGGCTGCTGTGAGTGGCCATTACAATGGGTCTGTCGCCGCCACAGCTGTAAGTACTCGCTTGTTGGTTTGTTGCTATATCTGATTCTTAAGGGGTCAGACCACAGTTGACCTTCCTGTTTATTGTTTCACATGAATGTAGGGTGTATTAAATTGTGATATGTGAAATTAAACAATTTATATGTGACATAAGTACAATTGAGCAGGCATATTCACAGGTTTGTTTGTAGATGCTATTGGCTGTGAAATATTTAATTTTTTGAAAGTTTAACGGCCGGAGGGATTTATGGGAATTTTTCAGCTATGGGCCACGTGGGTATATGAATACATGGTTATTTTTGTAAATATTGATGGGCATCGCACGTGGGGGTGATTAAAAAGAGCTGAAGTTATATGATTTTGAAAAAACTTGGTCAGCATGTCAATGAGATGATGGCAGTTGCTGTGAAAAAATTTCAGAATTTTTGATGGTCACGTTTTCTTATAATCAGACAAAACATTAACATGGCCACCAATGCAATTTTGCACTGTGGTTTGATCTCTGATAGTTTTATCATAAAATCCTGCTGTATAGTATAAACTATGTCTGTTCTAACAAAGGATGGAACTAGAGAATGTCTAAGCCCTGTAAACCAGGCTGATGTTGTAAGGATGGAACCAGAATTGTGAGAGAATGTCTAAGCCCTGTAAACCAGGCTGATGTTCTAAGGATGGAACCAGAATGGTGAGAGAATGTCTAAGCCCTGTGAACCAGGCTGATGTTGTAAGGATGGAACCAGAATTGTGAGAGAATGTCTAAGACCTGTGAACCAGGCTGATGTTCTAAGGATGGAACCAGAATTGTGAGAGAATGTCTAAGCCCTGTGAACCAGGCTGATGTTCTAAGGATGGAACCAGAATTGTGAGAGAATGTCTAAGCCCTGTGAACCAGGCTGATGTTGTAAGGATGGAACCAGAATTGTGAGAGAATGTCTAAGCCCTGTGAACCAGGCTGATGTTGTAAGGATGGAACCAGAATTGTGAGAGAATGTCTAAGCCCTGTGAACCAGGCTGATGTTCTAAGGATGGAACCAGAATGGTGAGAGAATGTCTAAGCCCTGTAAACGAGGCTGGTGTTCTAAGGATGGAACCAGAATTGTGAGAGAATGTCTAAGCCCTGTAAACCAGGCTGATGTTGTAAGGATGGAACCAGAATTGTGAGAGAATGTCTAAGCCCTGTAAACCAGGCTGATGTTGCAATGAAGGAAACAGAATGGTGAGAGAATGTCTAAAAACCTGTTTCAAGAACAGAAAAGTGGGAAAATAATAGTAGTACCATAGTAGGAAGGTAGTAGGAAGCCTTTTAGAAAACATATTTCAACTGGGATTGTATAATGCTGTTTCTGGGTTTTGACAAACTTACTTTGTTTCAGTTCTTTGCTTTCGCAGCGAGTGCCATCTATGGATTGGACACGTTTATCAAGTTCCAGATATGGCGAGGTGGAGAACCTCTGTCTATCATAGCTGAGCCGACTACACCTAATGAAGACACTACTGAAGCAAAGGCAGAATACTAATTGGAATCACAGATAACAGTTGCACGGATGGCTAAAGTCATCTCACAAATTCTCACATTGTTGTTGTATATATCTTTAGTTATGGTAACAGCTAAATCCAATGTTGTTCGCATGTAAAGAGCAAATATGAAAGAAGAGCAATTTACATAAGATCACAGCAGTGAAACTCAAATATAAGTTGCCCTAATACAGAAGTGGGAACGTCACAGCATCAAACCAACGACTGTTGGTCATTTGTGTTGCTGGTACAGCTGTAATAAGAAATGTGTCATTTCAGCTGGAATGCAATGTAGGAATATCAAAGTGTATTGACTACAGGATTTAAAATGGGAATTTTTAGATAAACTTAAATCGGTTCTGGTTTATGCAGCAACTGTTAGCAGTTTGCTTGGTGGAGAATAGTAGTGAGCATTGTGTTACTTCTGTACATTATTATGATGTGAGTTTAGTAAGAATATAATATATTATGTATTCAAGAGCAAGTTGTGATGCGAGTTTGGTAAGAATATATGTATTCAAGAGCAGGTTGTGATATGAGTTTAGTAAGAATATATGTATTCAGGAACAGGTTGTGATGTGAGTTTAGTAAGAAAACAATATATTATGCATTCAAGAGCAGGTTGTGATGTGAGTTTAGTAAGAATATATGTATTCAGGATATTTTGTACATAATTACGGATTTTGTTACCAGTGACCTGCATGGTATTTGAATGTAAATATATTTATATGAAAGAGGTTTATGGTATCTGAATGAGACAGGTATGAGCTGTGTCAACAATGACCAGTTGTTTTACATGACTGTCCAGTCAGCAGTCAGAGTGGCTGGCACATCTTGCAGCATGACAGGGAGATGGGATTAATGTAATGTTGTCTCTTCCTGCTTCTGATGTTTTTATACATAGAAATTTGTGTACATGGCCAGGGGTAGGCAGCTGGACTCAGCATGTTTAATTAATGTCTGATATATAATCATATGCCAAAAAAATTATTGGTTGGCTTAAATATACATTTAAAATGTCACTTCATAATTGACCTTTTAGACAAATAAAATAGAGGAAACACTTATTTTTATACACACTTATGAATAATTTTGAAGACACATCAATGTTACTTGGGAATGGTTGCACCAAATTTGTTCTAGTCAAACTTGGTTAATTGAGATGAAAGAGACATATATAACTATTTGGTGGTTGATATTTACATTTGATTAAACTAAACTTTGCAGTAGGAAAAAGCACTGCAAAGGTAATGATCATAATCAACGTTTCAACAGCTTTATAATAAGTTACATACTTCTTACTCTGATGCAAATTTTATTGTTAATGGCTATTACTGCATAGTCTTAGGCACATCTGAATATGTATTATTAACTATGCATATAGATAATATATATTTTGGATTTATATATATATATATATTGCATTTATACAGAAAATGTCGTTGTTGAACTACATAATTATAACATTTATTATTAGATGGAATATTTACTAATTTCTAGGGAATACAAATGTTTGAAATGTATGACTAGTAAGTCTGCTTCCAAATGTTGTTGATTATTCCTAATGGTGTATTGCAGCAGGGAATTCATGTCATAATCTATTTGCTTGTGCTATGATTAAATGAAAAATATTGTTACATAAAGACGCGTATTTGAGAAGTATTCAATGCATTTAAAATTACACTTGTAGCAAACTAGGCAAATAAAATCTAATCAGCAATAACTGTAGCTTTATCGGAACTATATTTAATGAAAATTCTAGTGTTTTGGATTTACTCCATATTAATCATAATGATGCTAACATAACAGCTTGGATGTTTTGCCTGTGACAGACAGCACTCCTAATAAGGAGATGTGTTGCTTGTGACAGAGAGCACTCCTAATAAGGGGGATGTGTGAGGTGCAGGACTGGGTGTTGCTTGCGACAGAGAGCACTCCTAATAAGGGGGATGTGTTGCTTGTGACAGACAGCACTCCTAATAAGGAGATGTGTTGCTTGTGACAGACAGCACTCCTAATAAGGAGATGTGTTGCTTGTGACAGAGAGCACTCCTAATAAGGAGATGTGTTGCTTGTGACAGACAGCACTCCTAATAAGGAGATGTGTTGCTTGTGACAGAGAGCACTCCTAATAAGGAGATGTGTTGCTTGTGACAGACAGCACTTCTAATAAGGGGGATGTGTGAGGTGCAGGACTGGGTGTTGCTTGCGACAGAGAGCACTCCTAATAAGGGGGATGTGTTGCTTGTGACAGACAGCACTCCTAATAAGGAGATGTGTTGCTTGTGACAGACAGCACTCCTAATAAGGAGATGTGTTGCTTGTGACAGACAGCACTCCTAATAAGGAGATGTGTTGCTTGTGACAGACAGCACTCCTAATAAGGGGGATGTGTTGCTTGTGACATACAGCACTCCTAATAAGGAGATGTGTTGCTTGTGACAGACAGCACTCCTAATAAGGGGGATGTGTGAGGTGCAGGACTGGGTGTTGCTTGTGACAGAGAGCACTCCTAATAAGGGGATGTGTGAGGTGCAGGACTGGGTGTTGCTTGTGACAGACAGCACTCCTAATAAGGGGGTGTGTTGCTTGTGACAGACAGCACTCCTAATAAGGGGATGTGTGAGGTGCAGGACTGGGTGTTGCTTGTGACAGACAGCACTCCTAATAAGGGGATGCATGAGGTGCAGGACTGGGTGTTGCAGGCAAAATGCTGTCTTTGTAATTGCCGCTGATAAATTTATTTTATAGCTGCACTTTGCAAGTTTTCTCACAATGTGGCGAGAGGAAAGGAAAACACTAAAGATTAATTAGACTTAAGTCTTACAAGCCAACTAATGTCATAGCATACATGGTGGGACATACACAATAGTAACTACTTTGTCTTTCAATTGTTGAGCTATGTGCATTGTTTATTTTTATATTTTCAGTACAAAGTACTGTGCAGAATAGGTACATATAGTCTGGTGCTGAATTATAGTATCTTCAAAGAAAGCACACATTACACAGGTGTAAACACACGCCTGTGCAACCAGTGTACCTGTACCACCCACAGGTGTAAACACACGCCTGTGCAACCAGTGTACCTGTACCACCCACAGGTGTAAACACACGCCTGTGCAACCAGTGTACCTGTACCACCCACAGGTGTAAACACACGCCTGTGCAACAAGTGTACCTGTACCATTCTGCTAACTACACTACTCGCACTGTCACAGCCACACAGAGCCATTACACCTGTGCCAGGTATTACTATTGTATTACAAGGCCACATGTAATGATGACTGTTCTTAATGTGCAGCTGCTGAAAAACTAATGTGCAAATAGGCTACAATGTAATGCAGATTAAGTTTGAATTAAACAAACAAATGTCACATTTGAACACCATAGCAATTCTACATTGATATGACAGTTTTCAAGTTTAAGAAACATAATTATTTGTAAGTGCTTAAACTATTATCTATGTACACAGACTTTTATTAAAAGAAAATATTTGTTACACTGCAAAATAAGTGGATAAACTACTATACGAAAATAAAATTACACATCTTCACAAATAAAAAATACATACTGGGCCACACATATCAGCAATTAGCCGAGTTACCTGGCATTGAATGGGACAAGGCAACCACTGCAACTTCTTGCACTACCCAGTTAAATTTTGGTAGGGCCATCATATGGCAATTGAAGTCATGACCCAAAAATCATATCCAACTGCCGGTTTCACAATGCGTCCATATGTTGATCGTTCATATAGATCACATAACTGACAACGCTTGTAGAAAACACGCAGAACTTTGCTAACAACTGTATGTACTATTGCTAACAACTGTACGTACTATTGCTAACAACTGTACGTACTATTGCTAACAACTGTACGTACTATTGCTAACAACTGTACGTACTATTGCTAACAACTGTACGTACTATTGCTAACAACTGTACGTACTATTGCTAACAACTGTATGTACCATTGCTAACAACTGTACGTACTATTGCTCTCAGGTATTTTCCACTGATCTGTCCTTCTACTTGTCTCACACTGGATGATCAGACAGGCAAATGTCTCATAGATTGTGTGGTTTTGACCTTTCTAGGTAACACATCATATTTCAGTTAGGTCTGTGCTGACACATCATTCCACTTCTCCGTGGTTATCATGTTCAAAAGAAGCACTGCTAAAAGTCTGGCTGCTAGGAGAGTACATACACCTAGGAGAGTACATACACCTATGTAATATTATAATTAATACAGTGTAGCAAATGTTGAAGTGGGCAGCAAAGCAATGGTAGTTTTGAGAACCTGGACATAATATATTGTGGAACACATCTTTCAATACTGTCTCAATTTGTCCATTAAACTGCACACAGTGGTCCTTGCCAGCCAATATCTGCCAAACAGTATTTGTATAAAATATCAATCTAAATATCATATTCAATCTCATTTGTTATCTGCAATGTTACATAGATATCACAATTTACACAGTCCCTTAGCAGCCATACAATATTTGCATGAAGTATACATAAGCAAGTTTAAACCACTAGTTCAACTGTATGTAAGACGCACTGCAAAAACGCTTACAAGCAATATTTACGGGTCACCTCAAAACATGCATGTTTGATACTAAACAAAGTTAGTTCCATTGGGAGGGATTAGTAGTTGTCTTGTTTAGTGTCATGCATGGGTGCAGTTCCCAAGAAACAGTTAAACTGTGGTGCCTACATTGTTTCACTGACTAGTAATGGGATGTTGACATGTGGTGCCTACATTGTTTCACTGACTAGTAATGGGATGTTGACACGTGGTGCCTACATTTCCACACTCTCGTCCAGCACTGATTCCAGTGCTGTGTTGGTCCGGAAGAGAGTGCACGGTTGTAGGTGCACAGGCACTTCCTCCAGGGCATCATAGATGACATCATGCTCCTGAAGCAAGCTAGGAAGGGCAGCGAGACTTTTCCGGGTTGACCTACGCACTGGGGTTATCATGGCCCGGGGCCACTTACTTGGGCTGACGTCCAGTCTTGACCGCACCCTGGGGGTACAAGGGTATATATGGCAGTGATTGCAACACCACCAGCTACCAACACCACCAGCTACCAACAACACCAGCTACCAACAACACCAGCTACCAACACCATCAGCTACCAACACCATCAGCTACCAACAACACCTTCTACCAACACCACCAGCTATCAACACCACCAACTACCAACACCACCAGCTACCAACACCATCACCTACAGCTACCAACACCATCACCTACAGCTACCAACAACACGAGCTACCAACACCACCAGCTACCAACACCATCAGCTACCAACACCACCAGCTACCAACACCACCAGCTACCAACACCACCAGCTACCAACACCATCAGCTACCAACATCACCAGCTACCAACACCATCAGCTACCAACACCATCAGCTACCAACACCATCAGCTACCAACACCACCAGCTACCAACACCACCAGCTACACAAAGTGTGTAACTCTTATATCATTACAAAATCAACATATCACTGAACATCGTAGATTGGTGTTTCATGTAGTAGCAACACGTATCACTAGTTCTGAACTACATCTTGACTATCAGCACTAATAAGACAGCAGTAACATGCAACATTCTTAATGTGTTACGCACCATGTGTTCCAGGCGTGGATCAATTACATTATATCAATTTAAATTCCACCTCAAAAATAACAATTCCAAATCGAAATAACAATAATAGTCTGTGAACAGAGCAACCTTAGAAATACTCAACAAAAACAATTATATCCATTTTATAAAAGCTTTATTTAATTTCTGCATATCATGAATTTGAAAAAGTAATTTACAATAACAAATCCAATTACTTTTAAATTCCAGCTTCAATTCTAATTACAATGTAACTGACCCCAAGGCTGGTACATGCGTGGTCTGTTAACATAAAAGGAAGTTCAATAGAATTGCCCCATCATTGTGTTTGTGATATCCAATAATCAATTATTAATCATACTACATCATTGAATCTTACCAATGTGCATGTCATAATAACCAGTTTAAGGGGAATTCCAAAGCTCTGGAGAGTTGATCCGTATAACTTCCAGATAATTGAGTTACAGTGTAACATAATGTGACTGTTATATTCCTCAAAATTTAAATAAATAAATGAATGGCCCAAACCACTGACGGGAAACCTACCTTTTGAAGAAGACAGTTGTGTTTGACATGCAGTATTTCACTGATGTTGACTCAAACATGTTTTGCTGGACATCCTGTGTCTTTCCACCTGCATCTGTCGTGTCCTCGTGTATCTTGGCCATCCGTTCCACAAAACCCTTCAGTGCTGCCGCCATCTCTTCAGGAGGCTGAAGTAATATGCTCCTTTATCAGAGTAAAGTAACAGCCAGGCCAACATGATGACAAAGGCTACACACAGGATTTTCTTTTGCACTGCAAAATATTTTGGCATAACATTATGTGTACTTGGTGACAAATACATGAGAGGTCAGAATACTTTGCATGCTGCCAGTCAGCCAGTGACGTACATGTGCCTGTAGAACATGAACATTCTATGTGCTCGGTGACAAATACATGAGAGGTCAGATTACTTTGCATGCTGCCAGTCAGCCAGTGAGGTAGATGTGTCTGTAGAACATGAACATTCTATGTGCTCGGTGACAAATACATGAGAGTTCAGATTACTTTGCATGCTGCCAGTCAGCCAGTGAGGTAGATGTGTCTGTAGAACATGAACATTCTATGTGCTCGGTGACAAATACATGAGAGTTCAGATTACTTTGCATGCTGCCAGTCAGCCAGTGAGGTAGATGTGTCTGTAGAACATGAACATTATATGTGCTCGGTGACAAATACATGAGAGTTCAGATTACTTTGCATGCTGCCAGTCAGCCAGTGAGGTAGATGTGTCTGTAGAACATGAAGCCATTAAGCCAAGAGTTGAAACAAAACGCTGCCACTTGCTCAAGCTCTTGTCTTGTTAACTGTCCGGCAGATTCATGTCAAAGCTGGGGAGAGCTCGTTTGCAGTTGCCGTGGCGACTTTGTGGAATACTCTGCCTAATGACATTAAAATGTCGGACACTCCCTCTACTTTCAAGGCACGCCTAAAGACTCATTTTTATCGACTATCATTGTAGTCCAACATGATAGTTCCTGCACTAATTTATTTATCTTATGATGCATTAACCTATTTATATATTTATTTAATAATTACAACTTCATGTACATTATTTCAGTTATATGTATATTCTTATTTCTACATAATATTAACACTATTGAGCTCTAATTATGATAACTATTTTAGCATATTTAATTACTGTACTTATCTGTATTTTATTAATGTTAATTCGTATAATTTTAGTTAACTTATATATATTAAATTAATATATGATATATATATTATTATATTACACTAGATATATTTTATACTCTTATTTTAACTAGCATATATAATGTATTTGTAAAGAATTGCATGTTTATTTAGCAATTTAATTTTTTTTACTATTTATCTGGTAAAGCGCCACAAACAATTTAAAAATGAATCTGGTGCTATATCAAATAAAATATATTATTTTATATATATATATATATATACTGTAATCGTCCTATGAAGCATACATGCCTTAATAAGCGTACAGTCCCATTTTTCAAGGTTCAGTGACGACAGAAGTCTGATAAAATCAAAAGTTTCACTTATATGAGCTCTGGTATATTTTTGACCACATGCAAATGTATAAAAGGCTGGTAACACCAACCCAGTCCCTTCACTGAATATCTAGACAGTCACTTCCATCTTCCATTGAATCTTGATAGGTCCTACCCGAATTTTCAGTCCCACACGGAGCACATGGTTGATTATAATTGCCTCAGTGTCTGTGTGGCAGCCAGTCTTTGTAATAGATGTTGCACATCTGTCTTGCTGAACATTTGCCATGACTAACGTTTTTCCAACTCATACTTCGTTTTAGATACATGGTAACCACAGATAGTTGTCCAAAATGCGTAAGTTTCCAACTGAGAGCAATAAGCAGGTCTCAACGGTCGCCATTTGCACAGTTTTGTTGTAGAGTCATCTGGAGGATTAATAAAAAATAGTGGGGCCCCCCTGGCGGAAACAAACTCATCATTTGTTTTTATTAAGATTTTGGTAAAAATACAATTTGTGACTTTTTCTGCATCTCAAAAATTTGTCAGGCGTACTGTACGCTTAATAGGACAAATACTGTACTTACAGAATATACAAAACTTTTTGATTTCAGTCAGACATTTCATATCCAATCCACAAGAGATGCAAGTTAACATGAACAATTTGTGAGGCCTTCGTCCTTCTTAGAGGGAGAAAATAAATAGAATTAAGACCTGCTCACCTGAACTTTGTGCCTGAAGGCTTGCTCAAAGATGTCCACCACTGCATCGTTGCTTTTGCCCGATGCCTCAGCCAGTTTTGCCTTGACAATCCAGAACTTGGCATGATGCAGAGCTTGTGGGATTGTGCCTATTTCCCTCAGCCACCCCTCTACCAGACCAGCAGGACAATCCTGGTAACACACATACATGTTAATGACTTTCATCATTCAATGGAAGCTGATGCTTGGTAAGCCTTAGTTGTCAAATGTCTTCACAAAAGTGGCTAATCAATGCCATAACAATGTCCATGCCAAAGTGGCTAATCAATGCCATTACAGTGTCCATGCCAAAGTGGCAAATCAATGCCATTACAGTGTGCATGCCAAAGTGGCTAATCAATGCTGTTACAGTGTGCATGCCAAAGTGGCTAATCAATGCCATTACAGTGTGCATGCCAAAGTGGCTAATCAATGCCATTACAGTGTCCATGCCAAAGTGGCAAATCAATGCCATTACAGTGTGCATGCCAAAGTGGCTAATCAATGTCATTACAGTGTCCATGCCAAAGTGGCTAATCAATGCCATAACTTTCTGATGAATGAAATGTAAGCCACCAAACACATTCGTGGAACGAATACAAGTAATAGCCACTGACATATGCACACACGCATAAACTAATTCATTATTATTTATTTAACTAATTACTCTTATATAACTTATATTCATATACATTTACTATGAATAATAATTTATATATGTTGTTTTATTTAATTTATTAAGCTAATTAATTATATATTTGTGTTATTATGGATAAGTGCCACATTTGAACTAATTTATTAGTTAGCTAATTATAAATATGTATATATATATATACACACACATATATATTACTATGTATATAACTGCCATTTTTGTATTATCATTTACTCAAGTAATTAATTTATCAGAAGCATCTTTGTCCAGATTAAAGCACTTTGTCCAGATTTACAGCGCTTATTATTATGTCAAAATCGTTGTACCCTGGCTGAAACTCACAGCTTCCTGGAGCAACTGAAGACACTCATGCAGCAAGCCCTCCAGCGCCTCACTCTCGGATGGATGACATTCATGTTCTGTCTGTTCGTCTGTCACTTCAGCTGTCACTTCTGTGGGGTCTGTCACCACTGCCCTGTCTGGCAGACTGAAAGTTGTCCGTCTGTCCGACTTTCCTGGAGTCACACGCTACAAATGTACAGAACAAAACACACTATAATGATTAAAACCAGCATGTTGTAACATCTGTCAGCACGGTCCCAGTCAGCAGATGTGATGTTGGCACATCTGTCAGCATGGTCCCAGTAAGCAGATGTGATGCTAACTAAAATAATTATAAGCTACTTTTGCAACTAAATCCACGGAAGCCCAGCTGAGAGGTGCAGCAACACAAGATGTTTAGGCAATCTCGAAATCGCAAGCAACATTAAAGTTGTCAACAGATGGATGGATATGTTAGGGAGCTAAGGAGGATACACTAGGGACCTAAGGAGGGTACACAAAGGAACAACGGATGATATAACAGGGAGCTAAGGAGGGTAAGAGAGAACGCCCTAGTTCCAAAGATCTTTACTTCTTTCGAAAGTTTCAAAGAATGACATTGGAAATGCATCCTTGGTTTGCAGATTTAACAAGTGCCATGAAAGTTGACATCATAAAACATCACAGTGGCAGTGTGATGAATCGACAAGAGCATTTAACTATTATTACCAATTGCTTGCGGCGGTGTTGTTGACACGACACGGCTGTCTCAGTTGTCATCCTTTGTGACGTAGAGTGTCCGTGTCCGAAACACATCATGTGACTGTACTTGGAGGGAGTCTTTCCTCGCGATGTCAGCCACACCTCCAACTTCTCCCTGTCACACGTACGACAGATCTCTACATGTGGCAACCTCACTGGTGGCGACATGACAATCAAAGCTTCTTAGAAGCTCTCTTATTTCAGCAGTGCTTTCATTAGACATAGCCAAGAAAGTGCATCGTAACTAATCTTTTAAACGAGAATACAACAGAGGTGGGATTGTTCTTACAGCTTATATAAAATTGTACTTGTAGCACATTTTCCACACTGTGGTTTTTACACAAAAACAATTGTTTCAAAAGGCACATCTGTTGTTGCCTGCAGCAAATTTGTTTTGTTTAAGGTAGATGTGGTGGCTATTATATGCTTGTCTTGAATTGATTAGTTTCAGTAGAAGTTTTAAAGATAAATTCACCATTTCTTCGTAGATTGTAGTTGAAATACTATATAATATACATGAGAAATTTTTTTTTGGGAGTTTTTCATTTATTTGGTTAAGTTACAAGGTTGTTAAATTTTTTTGTAAATGTGAAAAAATAGCCACTGAAAACGAAGTTTAATTGTTTTGAGAAAATCTCAAAAGAAATAAATGACATACATATAAGTATGACAGTGTAACTGATAACTTTACGACAGATTTTGGTTAACATCAACCAATTATGTCTGCTACACCACCATGAATGAAGCAAACGTTGAATGACAGCCTAAAGTGGCAGTGTATTTTTGACACAAACCCTTCACCAATCATAATTTAATGCTGTATTACATTGTGTGCACGTAAGACGCGCTCATATGCAAAATTGCAACATCATGAGTGTTGTAGTTTTTCTCAAACAATATTTTAAACATCATTTCCTGGTTATTAATAAAAATACAATCTCAACAAATGCTTGTTTTTGTGTTGAAATTTACGGTTTTTCACTGGCGTTTTATGTATTGTTGACAAAACATTTGATCCTTTGTAATATTGACATGTCCCTTTAATTTGCCACCACAATAGCCCTTGAATCTGTACTTGTAACGTGTTGTCATCTATGGTATCAGGTTACGCCAGCTATCTAACAAACACGTGGCAGAGTATGTATCCCGCGAGGTCACCAGGTCACATATGGACCGGCATTTCCGTTCGTGTCAAAGGCACGATAAACTACTGTAACGCTCACTGAACGCTGATATTTGGTGGTTTAAGTAAATGACTTAGTTAGGTAGATATAATACTGACGTGTACTAACATTACAGTAACCAGATGATGTGGTCCGCTTTCACGGCGAACGAATATAGCTGGTTCGAACATCGTAGTGCACGAGGTCGTTACTATGGAAACATTGTTGCTTTTCCGGGAACTCAAGGGGATTTCCAAAAGGACTGCGTTTTTAAAGGATGGATTGGCGAAACATGACGTTAGTGCTGGGTGATTTTTTGTGGTGTCGACGTTTAGTTCAGTATATCCTAGCATGTTATGAAGAAAAAATCAACTGACAGGCTAGCTGCCCAGCCACCCTAATTTGTAATTTTGTATACAAATTGTATAACAAAAGTGCTGTGCTGCAGTCATTTTCCACAAATTAGCATCCATAGTTATAAATGGGTATATATTTTTAAGGTCATCGGGCCACAAGTTTTCATATTTTGCTGCCCGATGGGCCACTGCCGTTTCAAATAATTTCTGCTACTACGTTCCATTCGACAAGTGGTCAGACTTCTTTATGACGATGACATGACAGAGTTACACAGCTGCAATTCTGACGTAAACCTGGTTCACTTTCGCTTACATCATGACCATGCTGGCTACTGGGAAAACATCTGAAACAACTGAAAGAAAACTAAAATAAAAGCTTAATGTCAAGGCCTGAAAAAGTCAGCCAAATACTGACTACATTGGAGAAATGTTGTTTTGGCCATGTGCTCCAGTCTTAGCGAAGAAATACATTATACAGCTTATGAAACTAATCATTGGTATTGTAAAAATCATTGTCCAGATAGAAGCACATATCGTGTCAGTGTAACTTTAAAATTGCCAAGCATGATGATTTCAAAGTGCACTGACTGTTTGTAAAAGTTCAGTAGAATTAAACCTACCTCATGGACTGCTCTTTCTGCAGAGGTGTGCAGGCTGGTGTGAGCACTTCACTTCTTGCCCACGCACTCGCAGCCATAGCGGGTGTAGCAAACTTCACCCCCTTGTCAGCAGGGCGCTGGTGACCCGAGGTCCTGTGGCTCAGATACACCTGGCGAGGTGATCTGCGCGATACCCCAAATGACTTCCTCGAGTTCAAACCCTTCACTGATGTCCTCGTGGCATGGGTGGGCATTGCATTTTTCTGTTTACCACCATGAGAGAGCACCAATGCATGCTTAAGACGTGGTGAGCATGTCATACGGGAAGGACATTTTATGGCCCCAATCGACTTTCTTGAGTTCAAACCCATCACCGATGTCCTCTTGGCATGGGCGGGCATCGAGTGTCTTGGATTACCACCACGAGAGGTCACCACTTTATGCTTAAGATGTGGTGAACACATAAAACGGGATTGGCTTCGTATGGCTGTCAGGTTGCTGTCTACACATGCTTTCACGTGAACGAACCTCTTGGATTTGCGCCTTGATGGTGAGCTTGGCCGTGCATCGGTACCCTGGGGTGCTGCATTAGATGGTCGTGCACCGATACCCTGGGGTGCTGCATTGGATGGTCGTGTACCAGTACCCTGGGGTGCTGCATTGGTTGGCCGTGCACTGGTACCCCGGGGTGCTGCATTGGTTGGCCGTGCACCGGTACCCTGGGATGCTGCATTGGAAGGCAGCTTTGGCATTGGTCGGACTTTCACACTAGGCAGCTGAGATCCTGAAATGAATGGCCGCTTCCTGTCAATGTTTGAGCCCAAAAACAATGTTTGTCTCTTTGCCATATTTGCCGCAGCCAGTGGGCGTCCCTTCTCATTCATTGATCGTGCCTGCAGCTGTGTCTTTCCAACCACTGGCCTTGAAGCTTGAACGACGGGCTGCTGCTTCAACAGTGACTTGCAAGGCTGGTTCACCTGCAGCGGTGGTGCAAGTGAACGGTTCACATGTAATGCTGACAGAGATGGTGTTGGTCTTTTGCGTGATGCTGGATTTGTCAGTGTGGTTGCGCACCTTGATTTCTGGTGTATTGATGGCGGTCCAGTCATGACAACTGTTTGTTTCAGCTGACGGGATGTGTGGGACAGCCGACTGAAACGCAGCAACAACCAGTGTATGAACAGGACATACCTCAAACTGTCTGGACGTACTTAATATTTCACTGGCTGACAGCAAGAACTGTTGAACATACATGTGAGTGCATTAGTATAATTCTCGAGGCATCTGATGTTTCATCAGTAGGCTTTAATAATCACCATCTGACATCATTCTTTGGTGGAAACGACAAAGTTTCTTGCTAAAGTGGAACAATCATATAAAATACAATGGTTTTAAAAGTACATGCTGCTATTTGTTTTGTCTGACTTGGCAAATGGCATGCCACTTTCTATTTCAGGTTATTTTATAAATTTTATCTTTGAGGATAACAAATATCTGGGAAATCCTGAAAGATGCAGTGACAAAGAATTCACAAGAATGCTAACATGTACATTTAATGAAGGGCCTGTTGTTGGTAAAGCAGGGACGCAGCTAGCAGGCAGGCTAAATATGACCAATGTTGGTAAAGCAGGGACGCAGCTAGCAGGCAGGCTAAATATGACCAATGTTGGTAAAGCAGGGACGCAGCTAGCAGGCAGGCTAAATATGACCAATGTTGGTAAAGCAGGGACGCAGCTAGCAGGCAGGCTAAATATGACCAATGGGTTTCGATATTGGGTCAATCCCATTCCGGAACTGACCCTCAATTCCAAATCTGGAATTGATTGTCAAGAGTCAATCAGAATAGGAATTGCTGTTTCTGGTGGTGCAGTGGTACTACTGAGACTCCACGCAGCTCCATGCAGGAAATAATAACAAGCCCTAAGGTTCAACATGTATGAAAGGTATCAATGATAGATATGGCTGGCATTCAGTGTAAACTTTATTAAATGTACACCAGATGCAACAGGTGTATCTGTCCTAGGGCATTGGCCAGTATGGCAGTCAGAGGAGGGTACCTCAGAGTGGTTAGTTTAACGCACCTGGACGGTTGTGCAGCCTTCGTCTTATCAGCCACCTTCTGCAGTCGCCACAATTCTAGCTGCTCTCTGAAACGATATACAGCAGCTAAATAGCCAAGTCTGGGTCATGTTGTTACTTTACCTTTCATTTATTTTTTAACAGGATTTTAAGCTGTTATTCTCTGAGATGTCAACACAATATCTGAATTATCTAACTTCGACACAACAAATGTATACAACATAACTGCATCAGCATTAATCCAACGTAAATATTATTTTGATGGATAAAACACAGGTGACTGACCTTCTTGACTGAGTGTTGGTGCGTAATGGTGGATGGGAATGCGCGCTAATGCCACCTGCACAGCTGGCTGCTTCCAGCTTGGCAGACTTTGTGTGCACCATGGATGTCTGCATGCCCGGTCGCTTCAGTTGGCCCCTGTCATCTGCCGTGCTGCAGACCGCCATAATGTTTACTGACAAATAACACATAGATAGGCTGAGGTTGTACCAACACAACTTACTAGGGTGACTCAGATGGGGTGTTTAAAACATCCTCCTCAACTCATTGCGCCCCTCGTGGATCAGGTTTGTTGATGCTTAGATCAGGTAACGTGTGAAAGCGGGAACAGTTATATGCTATAATATATGTAGAGCTGGACAACGTTGCCGTTTTGCTGAATTTTTACTGGAACCGGTGAAAAATTATTTACTATAGTTTGTCGGATAATTTCATCAAAACTAAATAACAAACTTGTACAAGCGAGCTAGCATGTCGTAGTGGATATTAGGCAGGTTCAAGTACAAGCGAGCTAGCATACAAATGAGCCAGTATGTCATAGTGGATACTAGACAGGTTCACTGTTGTGTAAAATGAGCTTGAAACAAGAATGAAACATTTAATTGAGGACGGACTTTTAAACATGAATTTTTTTAAATATCTCAGTGGCTGTATTGTCTCCTTTCAAATTGCAATGGCAGTACCCCGTGCATCAAGATCTAGCCAATATCCAAAACTTCTAAGATGAAGATTTTATGGACACCACTGTATCAAATCATATAGTTTTCACTCAGTTAGAATATATTGAAGACAGCACATCTCAACCTTCTCTGGAAGTGACATAAACTTAGTTACACAGTAAAACACAAAATGTATATGGCACCATGTTCAATTAGGGTTCTATGATACTTTAAAGCAAAACAAAAGTCATGGTTTGGGGCTATGCACCTAAATGGAATAAAAACTAACCATGTGCAACTAAAATCAAGAATATCACGCCAGTGGTTTATTCAGAATGTGTTCTAAAAGTTGGAGAATCCAATCATTTCTCTGAATGTTAACCAGCGTGACTGATAGGCGCATGCGCAGTTTTATAAAATTGGGGTGACCGTGTTATTTTGCCAGAAAGAAGACTAGTTTAGTAAACAAATGCCCAAATATGTTACATAAGTTGAGTTTGTATGCAAATAGCATGGCCATATCCTAATGGCAAGAATAGGAATAGGTGCATATGAATATTTTTCATTTGGCAAGCGAATATTGCATGATATTCTTAATTGTAGTTACAAATGGTTATGTTTTAATAACTCTTATAGGTGCATGCCAAAAACCATGACTTTTGTTTTGCTTTACTGCCTTTAGATTATGCTATAAATATTACTAAAAATAGATATATATTTATAAATAAAACAATAAATGTATGAATATATGAAACGATAAGCATGGAACATATAAAAAATAACGGTAACATTAGACAGAAATACCTTAGAATAAAAAAGGCCTTTTCAACATTCAAAACAGTTCTGTATATTCTTGTTTCTTTACCATATTTTGTTAGGGTGCCCAGTAGGGGGTGGTTTTTTTTTCACTGTCAGCAATGGCTGCCCTCCTTGTCTGGTGGCATTTGCAGGCCGTAGGGGTGGTCGTAGATGTGTCTGCTGAAATGGTGTTTTCTTGTGTTTTTTGTTTTCTTTTAAATACTCTGCTTGCTTCAGCACTGTATCTGAAAATACATTCACATATACAATGTATATATCAGTTATTTGCAATACTTGGTACATCATTAGATCATTCATAAATAAAACTATTTGGCTATAGGGTCATCACAGATTTTGCCCTGAACTGCTCTGGCGGTCATTTTTAAAGATGGCCGTGAAAACCAATGTTTCCCATATCTTAAGAACTACGTCACATAGAGCCGCCATTTTTGTGTCAAAATAAAGGTTTCAGGGGGTCAACGATTTCAAATATTTTACATTTGACTTTCTCCAACATTCATATCGGCCATTTTTAAAGATAGCGGTCTTCAAAAACAATTTCCCCATATCTTAACTACTGTGAGTAATGGCCGATGCTAGTCAATGCGCACATGTCAAGGGAGATGTGACACTAGTCTTACGTCCGTCTGTATATACGAGTAAGACAATAATCGAGCAAAATCTTACGTGCACATAAGGGGAGGCATGATACTAGCCTTACATACATTCATATGCGCAACCAGGTGGAAGTAAGGCTATAATCTAACCGAAGCCTTATGTGGACGGAAGAGGAGGCACAGCCTTCTACTAGGCATAATCATCAGCAAGCAAATGGGGCGCAGTGGCTGTGCGGTGGCTCTTTGGTGGTAGGGCATCAGACTTTCGGTCGAGGGAACCGGGGTTTGAAAGCTGTTTCAAAACTTAGGCAATTTCGTTCACCCCACTTTGCTTGCCTTTCGTTGGTCCCTTCTCTTTGGTGTCCTTGCCATGGGAAATAAAAGATCTCACACAGGGGGTAAATGTGTAATCTGCTGTGGAACACCACTGTCTGAATGTGCACACTACAATGTACCACGTTGGTGGTAATGAATTGTAACACTAATAGTGATTACTGCACCATATGTAGTCATAGGGAGGCTTGTACGATAGCGATCTCTCAGGTGCAAGCCTCCCTGGGTCATCAAAACTATATCAAATATCATGTACAAACTGTTATTTAACTCTGTATCATTATGATTATCATATCATATGTATCGTATGATCTAAACAAATAAACTTCACTTCACTTGTATGCATGTTTGACCGTATTCAAATCAGTGCTACTGTACTAACTGCCAGGGCAGTGCCAGTGGGGCATACAGACCATTAAATATTAGACTAATGCGGCATTCAGACTATTAGATATGATTAGTGGGGTATACCGACCGAGCGGTTGGAGCATTCAGGCAGTGGAGCATTCCGACAATGACAATGTCAATGATGAGTGAACGATGTCTATACAGTAATTGGCAAGAACCCGAAGGTCATTACGCCAATGTGTGCGGAAGTACTGCAGATAGTTTAGGTCTACACGAATCAGTAAGCTAATGAAGCATAATAATAACTGAAGTTTACTTACCCCGTCTCGTCGCCATTTTCAAAACAAATTTGATTTTGGAGCCATTTGTGTTAGCGTGATTTTCATTGGCTAAGAAAATATTCGTCTGCGGCGACCTCTTGTGAGTGTTCTCCAGAATAATTTGTAGAGGTCAGACCACCATTTTATTAAGATTTATACTCGAGTTTCTCAAGTATTCGTTGGCTAAGTTCATTTACCAGTGGCGTATCTTGGATTTTACAAAGGGGGAGGCCAAAGGGGAGGCCAAAGGGGAGGCCAAAGGGAGAGGGGCAAAGGGAGGGGGGCAAGGCTAATCACTCATGCTACCATGTAGGGGCGCAACGGAAAGTTACGAAAAGTTAAAAAAAAATTAAGCCAAAGGGGCCATGACCCAATGGCCTACCCCTAAATACCCCACTGTCATTTACAATGATGTTTTCATATTCCACAAAAAGTTAACCCAAACGTTTACACCGAATGATAACGAGTCAATCAGGTTTATTAACAACTGCATCTCCCAGTTCAGCATAAACCTTGACCGAAGGAGTCAGACATAGGCCTAAGTGAAAAAAACGACACATTAGACAGTTTCAGCTAAGCAATTTTCACTCCCAACGTATCTCAATACTTATGTGTAACCCACCATCCTAAGATATTTACCTTTTTATATTCTCGCAACTAACATATACACAATCAGTAACTAATGTGTGTCATTCATCTATCGTCTTCTGCGAGAGAATACTTGCTGATATCTAGTCTACGCTGATGTTACATCATGTCCTATGGTTATTATCTCTTTTATAAGTGAGCAAAATACTTCTATCAATATTTTCATAGCCATTTGATTTCTTAAGAACTTAAAAATTATCTCCTCTAAATCTCCTTTCACACAGTGTTGTTAAGCCATTCTTTTTTAGGTGTCTTTCATAAATAAGGTCTCTCAGTTCTGGAATCGCTTTAGTTACTCTCCTCTGTATTCTTTCTAGTGTATCTATGTCCTTCTTGCTATTTGACCTCCAAGTTTGCATACAGTATTCTAAGTGATGCATAACTATTGCTTTATAACAAAGGGATAATTAGCAGTTTTTTCCTTATATTATATTTCTAATAATATTAACCCAGGCATTTAATTACCATTTGAAGTTCCAATGCCACACTGTTTTGAAACTTTCATGGCAGCACTAATTGTTATTCCTAAATCCTTGTCTTGTGTAGTTGTACCTAGAACCCCGTTTTGTATTTTAAATCAATGTTTGGATGATCCCGTGTCCTGTGTGTAGGCATTTACGTTTCCCAAAATTGAATAACATCTGCAATTTTTCGTGTGTGTGTGTGTGTGTGTGTGTGTGTGTGTGTGTGTGTGTGTGTGTGTGCGTTCGTGCGTGTTAGTGTGCGAGCGCGCGCACGCACACAATTGTTCTTCCCATTAACTAGTTTCTCGGGAATCGAGCGGTAGATATAATCGCACCACTACTCCGGTACTTCACACAGAGTTATTTAAGTACACCTAAGTTATTTTATGTTTGTTGTCCTTTTTGATTGTCTCAACAATTTCACGACGACGATTTCACAGGAAGCATAGACAAACGCATTAATTATTATTATTATTGCAATAGGAATTTTATGGAAATGTGCCAAAATGGTAGCACTACATTTGTACAACAAAACACGACGTTACATACAAGTGTCATACTAAGCAAGGGTAAGACTTATTTTGAACCTTACATATGCACACGCATATGCACGCTTGCACGCACATTTGCACGCATGCGCACACGCACGTGCACATACGCACACCCAATATAGGCGTAATTGATTTTGCCCCTAAAGGATACTTCCACGTGGCGTGACGACGATACACACGCGCCAAAGTCAGCCGTCCGCACATCATGTTGCAATCAATATCCAACAAAACAAGACAATAAACTAAATATTGTGTTATTGTTCATCATAACACATTCGCAACTTCAAATTCATTGACCAATGTAAATGGAGTTAACACAATAAAGATAAATAATAATGACAAGTCAAATATATATTTTGTATGTCACAATTTTAACTGATACTATTTATTATTATTATGTACATAATTATAATTAGACAATGCCAAAGTAAGATCGTTTCTTGCTCCGTTAACCGCCATCCTGAATTATAGCCATAATAACATAATCGATAACCGTTCTACATAGTCATGACATTGAGCCTAAATAATATTCAATGTAAACATTGACTATGTTTGTTGTCCCAACTAGTATGCACCTATTACAGTAATGAGGGGAAGATACACCGTTCCACTAACCCAGGACCGAAATGAGTCCACACGCACACACATGGTGAGTCCACACACATATGGTGAGTCCACACACACACATGGTGGGTCCACACACATATGGTGAGTCCACACACACATGGTGAGTCCACACACTCACATGGTGTGTCCAGTGGCAAGTAAACCATCAAAACAGCAAGGAAGTATATTGCTCACAATCAACGATGTGCCTAATAAATAATCTGCAAGACGCAGAAAAGCGGGTTACTTCCAAAATATGTAAGTGTTAATAGTTATGAACAGTTCAAGCCTCTTCCATCAAACGTCAAGTGCAATCTATATTTCGTTATCAATACGCGACGCAGGCTTTCTGAATGAGTTGACTCTTCTGGACTTCTTCACTTTTGTTGTCCGCTTCACCACCAGAGGGCCGCCAGACTGGACCTCTGTCGACGTGGTGGTCACGTGTTCAGCAGGAGCCTCTTCTGTTTCGTCAACGGTCATCTCGTTCTCGGGGTCAATGTCCAGTGTTTTGGGATCGTCAATCGGCCTCGCTTTGAGAAAACCCCTCATTATGGCGTCGCCGATGTACATCATGTCGTTAGTTAGAGTGTTTCTGAAAATTATACGGACGTATTATAATGATGGCAGGTATACTATTTGTCGTCTGGGCGATACATCTACAGACGTTTTAACCAGCTTCAAAGAGTCTGTATCTGTAATTTAACCGAAAAAGTAATTATAATGAGTTACACGATATAATTCTTGGCGGTAGACATTTTTTTATTATTATTGGGAAGAAATTATTTCCAAATGTGATGATTGTTTTATTTGGTGAAACTGATTGTTAGGTGTTTACGAGCATTTATTATTTGAAATAGTCATCAATTTGTGTTCCATCTTATGCAACGTGCAGTCTTCTGTGTTTTCGTCTTGTTTGGAGGGTTTCCCATCCAATGCATGTGAGGAATTTTAGTTACTGTTCCTAGAATTGTTTGTACAAAATATGGTTGATTGAATTTTAACGATGAACCAATCCATAGTTAAATTATTTCGGCAATTTGTTGGTTTCAATTCTCTAAAAGAAGTTCTAAACCCGTTATTCGGGCATGAATGTGTTTATTACGTCAGTTCTCGTTTTACCTATGATATGTTGTCATTGGACGTATTTAGGTTTTCAACAGTTGATATAGGAATGGTTTCTAAGAAGCGCGTATTGGTCAAATGGACGACTGACTCTTGGTCTGTCTCTGTCGTACAGGTTGGTAACGAGTGGTATGACTGCATCCCAAGTCTTCACATATGGCAGACCCACCTGAATGCCCCGGTTGTCTTGTCGATGATGCCTCGCCTCACGGCCTCCCCGAAGCTGACAGTTGTTTGCCGCTTGACATCGAGTACGGCCCTGACTGCGTACGCCTGGCTCACTACTTCCGCCTCGGCGACGTCTCCGTCATACTCGACCTGTGACATACACATAGATATAAACACTACTGGATAACTATCTACACACACACACACGCACGCACGCACGCGCACGCACGCGCGCGCGCACACACACACACACACCGACGTCAGTGACGCTATGGGACACATACACACGCACGCACGCACGCACGCACGCACACACAAGCACACGCACGCACGCACGCACACACAAGCACACGCACGCACGCACGCACGCACAAACACACACACACACACACACACACACACACACACACACACACACACACACACACACACACACACCTGGCATCATTGTGTCAAAGACACTATGGAATAACTATCTACACGCACACCGGCGTCAGTGTGTCAAATACACTGCGGAACAGCTGCAAAAGGCATGTCAACATGTGCCAAACACAAACATTACAAACGTTTCATGACAAATATATCAGACATACAAACGTCTTCCTTACTGGTGCAATATCAACTGTCCATATCAGCCAATGTAGTATCTATGCAATTTGGTAGAATATGTGTATTATGGCTTTTACCAAATGAAATAAAAATATCTTTGTATAAACCTTATTTCTCTTGTAGAACCACATTTACGTACCTGAACCATTCCATTTTCTATCGCCTCCACAATTGTGATTTCACGTTTCTTCCGTTTGTCCCTGTACGTTCCTCTTCCCTCGTCAATGATCTTCCTCGTGACGGCTTCGTCAAGCGTGACGGAAGTGTTGTCATGCGTGTCTGTCACGGCCACGATAGTGTAAGGCTGGTTGGCTTCACGGATCGTCTTCACGGTAATTATACCCACGGATGATTTCTTCTCCTGTGTTCGGCGCGTCGTCGTCAACTCGACTTTAATGAGACCCTGTCAAGTAGTGAGTTCATGTGTGCCACACCAGTGAACAATGTCATAGTCTGTCGTGTCGGTGACATATTAAATGCAATTATGTATCATGACGTGGACAACTAGTGTTAGATAATGCCAAAGTGTTATTTTTAATGCATTGAAGAATGTTATTGTCGATGCTCACATACAGAGATGTTGCAGTTTGTTAAAAAGATCAGCATTTTACGTCATTTGGACGTGAGACCAGACAAAAGGTGACTTCTGACGGATGCACAACCATAATAATGCTTACATACAGACAACCAGAAGAATACTGGCGCAGTGACAGTCAACGTTGACGTAGAGACAGATGTGACAGCATTGACGCACATACAGTTAGGATAGGATAACGTTGACGTAAAGACAATCGGGATAACGTTGACGCAAATATAGCCATGATAACGTTGATATAAGACAACCAGGATAACGTTAACATAAGACAACCATGATAACGTTGATATAAGACAACCAGGATAACGTTAACATAAGACAACCAGGATAACGTTGATACAAGACAACCAGGATAACGTTGATATAAGACAACCAGGATAACGTTGATATAAGACAACCAGGATAACGTTGATATAAGACAACCAGGATAACGTTAACATAAGACAACCAGGATAACGTTGATATAAGACAACCAGGATAACGTTGATATAAGACAACCAGGATAACGCTGATATAAGACAACCAGGATAACGTTAACATAAGACAACCAGGATAACGTTGATATAAGACAACCAGGATAACGTTGATATAAGACAACCAGGATAACGTTGATATAAGACCACCAGGATAACGTTGACATAAGACAACCAGGATAACGTTAACATAAGACAACCAGGATAACGTTGATATAAGACAAACAGGATAACGTTGAGATAAAACAACCAGGATAACGTTGATATAAGACAACCAGGATAACGTTGATATAAGACAACCAGGATAACGTTAACATAAGACAACCAGGATAACGTTGATATAAGACAACCAGGATAACGTTGAGATAAAACAACCAGGATAACGTTGATATAAGACAACCAGGATAACGTTGATATAAGACAACCAGGATAACGTTAACATAAGACAACCAGGATAACGCTAACGTAACGACAGCTAGAATAACGTTGACAGGAGTTTGTAGAGATCATGTTTACACACTGTACCTGGTTCATAGCTACGGGTATGGGCAGACGTTCGCCAGTGTTCTTGTTGATGTAGACCCCTTCATCCGGCTGCAGTGTGCCTTTCTCTATGGCTTCCTGCAATATATGTAAATATGCTCAAGTTTAACGTGGGCAAATCGTCTTTCGGCTATAAATGTATTTGGTGAACGTTACATACTTTACATACATACTTTATATATCGTCATATTATTTATGTAATATTACAATAACTGCAGAATTGATTTTGTAAAAAGTTTGTTTAAATGATTTTTAACTTGATGATTTTCTTAGTTCAGGTAGGTAGGTGGATGTGTTTGATGCATCTGAAGGAAGCACACATGGGCAGTGTCGTGTACCTGAAGAGAAATCTCGAGGCCGCTGTCTGAGTCAACGACAGCTCGAATGACGAATGTCTTTTTCTCCTCCATCTCCGCCGACGACAACTGCTCCGTCTCCGCCGTCTTCCTCTCCGTCGCGTAGCCGAAGGCTCCGTGCTCCATGTCGCCAACACTGGTGGTAGACGTACACGATATTTGGTGTTGTTGTTTTTGTTGTTGTGGCGGTGGAGATTTGTCATGGTGTTGTTGGTGGTGGTGTTGTTGCTGTTGTTGTTGTTGGTGGCGACGGCGGTGGTTTTTGTTGTTGTTGGTGATGGCAGTTATTTTCATCATCATTATAATTATTGTCAGCTATTAAATATGTATAAGTGGTATGTCAACAGTAGTCGAATTAATTAGCATTATCGTCGGTATCATCATAATCGCCAGCAGCAGCTGTAGCACATGTAGTTGCACGAACAAAGGTCATCACCATCACAAGCTACATACCAACAGTATATTGTCTTTATTGCGTCATGTGATAACACTCACCTGGCTTTATGTATCGTTCTCTCCCCTATTTCATCAAATCCTTCCTCTTCCATGCCTTCTTCCCCCACCGAAGCCTGGCGTATTCCTGATCCTCCGTTCGCAAGCCGAACCTCGTTTCCGTTCAAACCCAGCATCGTCCGCATGGCCCGTTGCATATCGATTTCGTCGTAGTGTTCGCCCAGATTTGCCGACCCTTCCACTGCTAGGTGGCGCAACCCGAGAAGCGACTTCTCGAAGTCATCAAACTGCAGCGACGATTTCCAGTACCTGTAATACGCCAGCAAAGGCGCCACGGTTTTATTATTTAACATGACTGTTATGTTTATGTATGTTAATAATACTTTATCATGTTCATGATTTGCACAATTACTTTTCAAGTACTCTAATCTAAGCAACAGGCGCGTTTGCAACCGCAGCTCACTCCTGCACGCAAGATTAGGCAGCATCCATCATCTGGCTCTGGTCAAATACAGGCCTAAACATTAACACTGGCCTGGCGCCCTTTTGGGGCTGCCGGGACAGTTCGGGCCATAAGGTTTCATATTTTATTGGCCCGGTGGGCCATCATAGTTTGATATCGTTTTTATACGATTAGTCACAGCAACAGGCCATCGTTTCAATCGCCTGTTCTTGCCATCCACCCCGGCGCCACAATTAAACACAATCTTCAACTCATCTGCTTTCGTGTTGTCGCTTCGTATAGTTGCTATCTTGTTTTGATATGTACGAGCCTCACAACAAGTCCGCATGGCGTCGCTACTAGCGACGACAGTTGGACTTTTTGTGAAGCTCATGCATTGCGGACTCCTATATTTTACTAGGGTTGCGCCGTGTTACCAGTATATCGTTATATCGCAGCATTTTCTTCTGCGCGATATGTATCGGCCATCGCGATACGCCTTCAACGTACCGATTTCATATAAACTGATTGGTTCACGGACTGTCCGCTAGATGTCATGACAGTGCCTATCATACATTCCAGGACAAGCTAGGGCGCAGATAGCTAAGTTTACCGTAACTTTGTACTTCAGTCCAAAACATGATAGAATCTTAAAACTCAAGAAAAGATCAATCAGAGTAGTGACCTATAGCCGATATAATGCACATACAGAGCCATTATTTAAACATCTTAACATTTTAATGGTCACAGACATTATTAGGTTACAACAACTGAAATTTTATCATAGATACATAAACGGTAATTTACCTGAATATTTTCAAAGTTAGGCATAAGAGAAAATGAGGATATTCATACACATTATACAAGAAATCGACATGACATACACATTGAAAGAGCAGATGCTGAACTGGCCAGGAAATCACTCAGGTTTAGTATTGTCCATGTAATTAATAACACTCCCGCCTTGATCATAGATAACATTAATTCTCACTCATTGCAAGGTTTTAGCTCCTGTGCGAAGAATTTCTTTCTGTCACAATATAGCTCAAGTTGTAATATCAGGAAGTGTTATATTTGCCACTTATACGATAACTATTTGTTGTTATATGTTTGCTAACTTATTTCCTCTTCATACAATCTCACATATAATAATAATATATGTTATATATTGATTGTCTTATTCTTACACTTTATTTAATCATATATTCATGCAATAAGTTCAATTTATTTGTCGTTAATCCATCACTCAATTCTTTTGTTTAATTTTTTATTTTATTGGGTGGCTGTCACGCTAGCGACGAAATTATGGTCTTAGTGGCAGTCTCCCAGACTGACATGGTTTCATACCTATACAATTATCATTCATATTTGTGAATTTATGCATTTTGTAGAAATTCGTAGTATGTTTTTGTATTTCTTAATTTATGTTACATGTCTTGTCGAATAAACTACTCCTGATTCCTGATTCCTTAATGTTGAGGCCTGTTAAATGTTTGTTCCCAGAGTTAAGACATGCATCAGAATAAGGGCTTTCTCGGTTGCTGCACCAACTCTATAGAAATGTGACATTCAAGCATCACACGAAGGCGCCCCTTCTTAATATCGCATTCCCATTACCTGTTCAGCGTACTCATCCAACTATTGACGACTTGAAATTGTAAATTATACAGACTGCCTAACCCTTTAGTCTTGATGCGCTGCCGTGCCCGAGTCACTGAGGATGTCGCCGCTAAAAAAGTGTTATTTATAATACTGTATTGTAGTATTTACTTTGTGCATGTTTGCAGTTTTAGATGATAAATGGACATGATCACAATGTGTGTGTGTGTGGTAATCTGAACACGTTGTCGGAGCACCGCCGATTCGCCCGTTCCAATGTGTGGAACACATTTACGGGTGTTGACGAGAACACAGTGCAAACACGTTCGGATCACAGGCGAGTGCCTACACAGTTACAGTCACTGCTCACTACTCTGGACGGCAGCCATACATATAATTAGACATTCCAATGAGATTGCCAACAAAGATCGTTAGATGCACAGCGGGTGGAAGCTCATCACCTAAGCAGCAGACGTGAAGTACTCAGTAAGTGGGCGAATTCTAGTTTTCTGCAAAAAGCATCCTGCCCACTTCACAGCTACAGGTGAGGTCGAGTCACGAACCCAAGTTTGTTTTAGCAGAGTGAAACCCCTCTTGTTTTGGGCTAGCTTTCAGGTTGGAATGGAGCCACGTTTTCACTGAAGTCTTTTTTGTCAGTACCGTATCCAGTCACCCAGGTTGTTGAAATGCATCTAGCGATTTTCATGTAGTCGAGTTAGCGTGAGGGAAATTCAGAATTACTTCGGATTTCCATATAACATGTGTACCCTTTTTACGATTTTGTCCGAACCATATGTGTAACAGGGGTACGTTGGAAAATGGCTTTAAATGGTTTTAACAAGTATTAGCAGGGGTGAGGTATAACTTTGGTAAGTCACAACAGGGGTATTTTGCAACATTATAACAGCTGTAAGTTAATAACCGTCGTACGTTATTACAGGGGTACGTTGTAAAAGGGTAAGTTATGAGAAGGGTAGGTTGTAATAGGTATCATTTATGTGAGTACATTCAAATAGACGGTGTCCAAAACAACACCTAGACGCCCATTAGTCCTACATCGAAGGTACCATTGCTTTGAATGTAATTGGCATGTTATAACTTAACCTGGTTACAAATGGCCACAATCTCCATTATTAAGTAGGTGACTAGTACACTCGCACGATACACGCTCGTACGCATGCGCATTGTACATACTTGGCGAAATCAGCTGGGCTGACGAATTTCAGTTGCTGCCATTTGTCAACGATTAACATCATTTCCGGTGCACGTGAGGTCTCCATGGCAACCTTGAATTGATCCCACCAGGCCCACAGTTCCTTAGGGATGAAAAGGGAACGATACTCAAACAATAACAATGGAGATATAAGGGTGTATACAATAATCATAGATGTGAGACATTTGCATACGTTTTGGTTACACAGTGTTCTTAGGATCCATTTCCGAGAGACATGGCTACATTCGTGTTGTATTTAAAACAATATTTTAACTAACTTGAAAACATAACCCAATAGAAGCCATATTAAAATGGGTGTAAGTTGTTAGCTAAGTTAACTTAGTTATTTTGCACAGATTTGCTTATATCTGTCAATGATTTTAAATGAACATATTATTTT
Organism: Lamellibrachia columna; assembly: GCA_963662155.1. Classification (NCBI taxonomy): domain Eukaryota; kingdom Metazoa; phylum Annelida; class Polychaeta; order Sabellida; family Siboglinidae; genus Lamellibrachia; species Lamellibrachia columna. The sequence continues at coordinate 52,462,936 of OY759267.1, forward strand.
CTTATATCAACGCACATTCTATGTGAATTTATTACAACTGTACCTTGTATTTCTGCATGAGTTTCTCCAACATGTTCACTTGAACTACCAATGAGACGGACGTGTTCTCGTCTATTAATAACACAATGTAACAGTCACATAAAACAATCAATTGACCAATTGGTGACATCACATATAATGTCACAAAAGCAAATGTGACTGGTGTATTTATATAGAATCGTACAGAAAAACATGTTGCGCTAAACGTGATCTTCGACATAGATACCCTGCACAGGTCAGGTAGATACTCAATTGTACTTTCCCAAAGAAAGCGTTACACTGTGGTTTAATATTGATAATAATTAACTGTCCCGACACGTAACGTCCTTTTGCATTCAGTCTGGAAAGTAAACTTTTAAAATATATAGTGTCCAATCATCTCAAAAGTAGAGTAGATTAATAACCTCTATTCACACGAAAGAAGAAGAATCCCAAACATTTGAAAAACAAAGCAACATCTCTTGCTATACACTCGAATTATTTGTGGAAATAAAAATAATAAAAATAAGTGATTGATTGAATTGTAGATCACCAGTTATATTCTGCAAAACAATGCAATTTGGAAAGATTATTTCTATAAGAACGACACATTTCTTAGATTGCAAATTATAATATTATCTATTGTACATGAGCGCTTGTGCGTCACATAAATTATCTTGGTGTGCGTGTGCGTGTGAGTGTGCGTGCGATGCGTGCCATGCGTGCGTGCGTGCATGTAAGAGCTCTCTTAATCGAATGTATGCGTTGTATGTAACCAGCTATTGTATGAGAGTACATTGATAATAAATACATAAGCATCTCGTGATACACATGACAATAAATTGATGACTAACTGTTTGAAGCGTTGTGGTCGACGTCGGTGTCATCGTTGAGGATCATCCGAACCATGAGCATGCGTTCTTGCAGCGTGTTGAAGCCCTCGTGGTCCGCCCAGTGCACGCCTAATGTGTCTTCGATGAAGTCGAGTATGCGCAGGAGGGAACGCTTGTCTTCTGGTGCAATTGACTTCATTAGTTCGATCTAGAATTTAACAATAGTTCACGAGATTGTACAAGATTCCATTCCAAAGCAACAATCGCCAAATGGTAATTAGGCACACACACCACCAGGTTATAGAGAGGCTAACAATTTAAAATTAATGTGTGACACGGACGAATATGGCAGGGAATAAGGTAGGGCACGGGGTATGGAATAGGGGAGGGAATAGGGTAGGGTATAGGGTATGTGTCAACTTCAAACGTGATTGGCAACATGATGATAAGTCGGAAGAAACATATTTCTGGCCCTTTTTATTCAGTGAGCGGATGTTAGTTAGTGTAGTTATTCCAATGCTGGTTTCTTCTTCGAATAACTAAATATGCACAGATAAAGGGCAAGCACCTTTGTGCGGGGGAAGTGGGGTATTTGTGCGATATAATCCTTTGCATTTCTTTGGTTCAGTTGTTTGTTCATATCATATTAGCGAGGTTTCCGAAATTGTAAATATGAAAACATGACGATTGTACAAGCTAAGTCACTATTCAAAATGTTTATCACCTATGTATAGCCCGCCCTTATCAGATATCTGTCAATTCTATTTTTAAGCATATTCACACTACTAGCATTAACACAATCATTTGACATTTGTTCCATTCGTTTATCACCCTCTGTGAGAAAGAGTACTTTCTCATGTCCAACCTACACTGCTCCTTAACTAATGCTGCTTTGTGTCCTCTGGTTCTACCGCCTTCTTTAAGTTTGAAGAACATATTCTTATCAACAACCTCATAACCGTTCACTATTTTAAACACTTCTATTTGGTCTCCTCTTAGTCTCCTGGTCTCTAGTTTTGTCAAACCACATTCTAATAAGCGGCTTTCATAGTTAAGGTCTCTCAATTCTGGAATCATTTCAGTTGCTCTTTGTTGTATTCTTTCTAGCTTGTCTATGTCCTTCTTATAATAAGGCCTCCATGCTTGTATACAACATTCCAAATGCAGTATATTGCTTCGTACTGGGGTACAATTAGCTATTACTCCTTATGTGTGATAGTTCTCCTAATTAGCACTAGCATTTGATTACCCCTTGAAGCAGCAATCCCACATTGCTCTGAAAATTACATGTCAGCACTAAATGTTACGCCTAAGTCCTTTTCTTGTGTGGTTCTACCTAGTACAGCATCCCCCATTTTATATTCTTCGTCCATGTTTCCATGTGCTATGTGTATACATTTACACTTCCCAAAATTGAATAACATTTGCCATTTTTCTGACCATTTAACCAATTTATCTAGATCATCCTGTAAACTTTGTTTATCTATATAATTTGTAACCTTTCTTAATACTTTTGTGTCATCTGCAAATTTCAGTACTTTGCTAAGATATAGGTGCTAATACTGATCCCTGTTGTACTCTACTCAATTTGAAATCTCACCATCTACTATTACTCTATGTCTTCTGTGTGTAAGCCACTTTTCTATCCAGTTGGTTACATCATTACCTATGCCATGGGCTTTTATTTTAAGCAACAATCTTTGATGTGGCACTTATCCAAAGCTTTCTGAAAATCGAAGTAGACAACATCCACTGGTGACCCATCATTTACCCACTTTGTAATTTCTTCCAAAAACATAAGAGATAGGTTAGACATGACCTTGCTTTTAGGAACCCATGCTAATATGTATTTATTAATTTGCTTTTTCAAGGAATTCCACCATGTGGTCTCTAATTAATGTTTCGAGTAATTTACATACAACTGATGTTAAACGCAATGTTCTGTAATTTATTTACTCTTTCCTCGATCCCTTCTTAAATAGCGGAGTAATGTTCGCTTATTTCCACTCTGAAGGAACTATTCCTTCTACTAGTGACAAGTTAAACACTTTTGCAAGTGGCTTATAATTTGCTCTACAGTTTCCTTAAGCAGTTTTGGTGGTATCCCATCAACTCCAGGTGATTTATTATCTTTCATCTTCTTCAATTTCGTTGGTATCATTTCAGAAGTTACAAATAACTGTCCTAACTGTTGTGATTTATCGCCCTCAAATTTAGTAACTGGAACTGAAAGTGAGCTGATATCTTCTTTGGTAAAAACTGAGCTGAAATACCCATTCAGGACCTCTGCCATTTGAAACCCGTCTGAAATTATGTTTCCCCTGTTGTTTTCCAGTGGTCCGAACTTATCTCGAACTTTCTATTTACTCCTTACATAAGCATAGAAACTTTTTTATATTACCTTCCAATTTTTCTTCAAAGGTTCTTTTGGATTTTCTAATTTCAGTTGTAGCTAGGTTAAGTGCCTCGTTGTAGTTTGTGTAGTCTTCTACAATTCCAGCGTGTTTATGTGCCCCCAAAGCATCTGTTTGTGAGCAATTTTTTAATAGCCTCTTTTGACAGGTGTTTCTTTCTGGACCTATACCCTTGTTTTCTTAATGGAACAAATCTCTCAGTAATGCCCGAAATCTCATCTTTTAAACAAGTCCAGCATTCTGTTGCCATCTTGTTCTTCAGCAAGATATTGCAATCTATATTTGCTAGATATATTCTCATCTCTTTATATTTGCCTTTGTTGAAGTTCCTCCTCCATTGTTTTTTATATGTATTCCCTGCTTTAACTTTTTTTATTAAAATGGATCTGATTGTGATCACTGGAGCCCCAAGGTTCGTGTACTTTAACATTGTCAATTAATTCATTTTGGGAAGATATAATTAAATCCAACACATTCCCCTGTGGTTTATTCCAAGACATGTTGAATAAGGAAACAATCCTGTGTTAGAAGTAGAAACTGATGGTCGTCACCCCCAGCACTCTCTAGTGATTTCATTGTATATGGCCATGGTTAAAATCACCCATTATAACACATTCCCCTTGCTTACCTCCCTTATACCCTTTTATAGTTTTACATTTTCCTCTTGTCCTATGTTTGGACTGATAAACTACTCCTATTGATAATGCTGAGTTCTTGGTAACTATGTTACACCAAATTGCTTCCCCACAATCTGCTTCACTTTTCAGTGCTTTGATAGATTCTCTAATACATAAAATTACTCCACCTCCCCTTCTCTCTCACCTATTCTTCCTAAATATTACATAATCTGTCAGTGTTAACTCAGCATCTACTATATATATATGTATATGTATATGTATATATATATATATATATATCTTTATTTGACCATGATTCTTTGATACCTATTACGTGAGGGTCAATATCTGCTATCATAATATCTAACCCACTTTATTTACCATGCTCCTGGCATTTAAGCATATTTATTTAAGTTCATTTTCCAAAATAACTGATGAACATTTCTTTTGATGTATATTACTTTTGTACTCGTTTTATCTGTCAGTTGCGCATATAGTTTAAATAATTTACGGTGCCTGTGCCCTCGTCGACAACCTTGACAAACTCACACCCAAAAACTGCAGCACCCTTCCCAGTCAGATGACGCCCATCTCTCATAAAAAATCATCTCTTCCCACAAAGTTTAATCACATGTCTACGAATCCTACTCCGTCGTCCATACATACCTTGGCGTCGGCGTAGTCGGACTGGAAGACGAGCAACATAAAACAGATGAGGCGCTGGCCGATCCTCTTCAAGGTGTTAGTCCACTCCGCCAACAACTGTAGTCTCATCCTTCAATTCACAACGACGGTGACGTGTGTATAATAATTATTAATGTACGTAGTTGTACATAAATACAGTTTCGTGCACGCGTCGTTGAGTTTATCTTATACGTCGTTATATTTGTCTCACTGGTCATGTTACGACTCCACACGTCATTACGTTTGTCTTACTGTTCATGTTACAGTTAACCGCATCAAACAATTGACTTGACCACCCAGAAAAATGCCAAGTCCTCAGAGTGTCTAGCAGGAGGAAATGACGGTAACACCAGTATCAGCCTCACGGCTATACAATTTTCAGTTAAAGTCACTTTTTTTGTGAAAAGCGTGTTAAATGCATTATTTCTGTCAACGCATACATTACATTTATTATTCGTTTTAATAAAATTTACCACACCAATGATATTCCATATTATAGCTAGGTAGATATGTTAAGTTTCCCAACACCACATAACGAAAAAAATTTCCTTACGTGACAGCAGCATCCATCGCTTCCTTGCTCGGCCCAGGGATGAGAATGCACAAGGCGGGGACATCAGCTTCTATCCCGGCAGCATTTCGTACCTTCCATGTATTCGTGTTCGTGTTGTCGAGAAGCAGCAAGTCTTCTCCCTCGCGCACATTCATCTGTAGGCAGGAAGTCTGATCAGTTTAGGCGTGTCTTGTAAAGCAAACTGAACCAAGCTAACGATGTGAAGTATTAATTATGTGACTTTGTTGACACTAACAATCAGGTAACAATACGACTCAGACAGGCACACGTGTACCTTCTTTCAATGTAATAACAATTAATGTTGAATTGAAAGGAGAGTATTGCTATGGTAAAGTTAGTGCTTCTAAGTTAAGTATCTTCTGAAATCCAACATTAAACTCCGTGTCCTTCGTAACCAGAACAATCCTCGTGCTGCTATTCATTGCCCTGGTTGCACGGGATCCAGTTCTTGGTCACCGGATCTTTAAACTTCATATAATACGCCGGGGACATCACATCTTGTCTGTTGTCATATTGAGAGCGATTTGTCATGATGTGTAGACGCTTTTCTTTGTACTTCTTCTTTTCATCACACATGCAATGAAACATCCGGCGGTCCAAGTGTTGACTTTGGTAATATAAATATTATCATTAGTAGGAAGTGACGTCTGGGATGCTAAGGATCAACGTATTTCGTGTAGAAAAAGACTGCTTATAAAAATATGTTATAGGGTAGCAAGTATACATAAGCATGGGCGTGGGGTGGTCAGTAAAGTAACGTTTACACTAGGTCTTAGTGCAGACTTAGCAAACTTAAATTAATATTTATTCAGATGAATGTAGCTAAACAATAAGTCCACGTCGCGTCACACACTGCACACATTCCATTATTTTCAAAGGTTTTAATGAACACACAAATGACACGACTTACCTCGCTACTCTCGTAGTGGCAGACGGCGCGGACGGGGGTGGGACACGTCACCCCGCTCGTCCTGAGATGCACGGGTACCACCCGGCATGCCTTCTCCCACATCGAGTTGCTTTTGCACTCCCACTGACGCAGGACGACAATGATGTCCTGACGAGAAACATAGCCCATTAACACTGCCATTGATGTTGAACGACGTGACATTATGTCGAGCAACACAACCCGTTAACACTGAACCACTGACGTAGAAAGACGTTAACACCCTCAAAGGCACAGAAAGACGTGAGAGCAACACAATCCGTTAACACCGACTTACTGACGTAGAAAGACGTTAACACCGTCAAAGACACAGAAAGACTTGAGAGCAACAAAACCCGTTAACACTGACTCACTGACGTTGAAAGACATTAACACCCTAAAAGGCACAGAAAGTCTTGAGAGCAACACAACCCGCTAACACTCCCACATATATCCAACACAGAAAAACGTGAGAGCAACACAACCCGATAACACTCTCACATATATTCAACACGGAATCCGCGTGATACTCTTTATGATGAAACAGTGGACGTCCACGTGATCCTTGGCGTGAAGCATGACCTATGACGCAGACTGACCTCGAGTTCTCTGAGAAGTTTCTGGGCGTCCAGGTAGTCGCCCTTCAGGTGGTGCAAGTCGAAGCTGCGATGGAGACGTCGCAGGTCTGCCACGAGGCACGGTGTTGACTCGTCAACCTCGTGGAAGAACTACAAGGCAAGGAATGGGCGGTGATGCAACTCAACGATGACGTGACGTAGACTGTGTCACAGTAGTGTGTATTGTCATTGCTTATGATGGGAAGACAAAACGTCTACATGTTGGATGTGGACATTAATGAAGATAGTATTTGTGATTGTTTTATGTGATGATGATGAAGATCTACGATGCAGAAAACACTTGACGAACATGTGAACTGTTATCGATATTTATTAGAGGATAGTATAGCAGCGATTGAAGACTATACGTCAACTGTTGATAAGATGACGCGTTGGACAACAAGATTATAATATATCCACAATAACGCAACGAGAGACGACAATACGTCACCTGTTGATAAGATGACGCGTTCTTGAGGTGAAGGTCAATGCACTGCACGAGTCGCACGATCCATCCCCAATTATCGCTCGTTGCAAATATGCAGTCCTGCCGACCAGAAACAAGAACGAGGTAGAACATTACATATAATTCTCTTCAATGACGTTACGATTAGTGCGCTAAGATATTCATTTACATAATGTTAACAAAGGAAATTTACCTGCGAAGAAAGTGACACGAAGCCAGGTTTGTTGTCCGTCACAACGCCGTGCTTGGCTCGTTGAGTAGGTTCGACCAGCATCACGGCGCGCATGTCGAATACGTTCGAAATGTTCTGAAAATGCAAGAACATTCTGGAATTGTGAATGGTCCATATGTCGGGGCAGTGTCCTTATATTTGGGACCGCCAAAATACATATAGGGTTTAGTTGAAGCGTGGGGAATATGTTAGTAACTAAATTGTGAGAAGATAGGGCATAGACGAAGAGCATGCAGATTAAAAGTATTTTTTACAGCTCACAATGACCTGATTATTATCCAAATAACATATTACTTACAAGAGGTAGGACATCAAACAATCAAATGTCACGCATTTTGCTTTGCTACTCCTTTCCATTATCTACGACACAACTGCACACTGCGACATCCTTGCAATATTTCTGCGAGTGACACCATGTCAAAACACAGACAACTACAGGCTAGCTATAACTTTCGCACCCCACATTTTACGACGCTCCATGTGACGTCATTTCAGAGGTGATGGACTGTTTCTACCCACGTTACCAACATGACCATCGCCTGGTCCGTCCTTACCCCGCACGTTACCAACATGACCATCGCCTGGTCCGTCCTTACCCCGCACGTTACCAACATGACCATCGCCTGGTCCGTCCTTACCCCGCACGTTACCAACATGACCATCGCCTGGTCTGTCCTTACCCCGCACGTTACCAACATGACCATCGCCTGGTCCGTCCTATCCCCGCACGTTACCAACATGACCATCGCCTGGTCCGTCCTTACCCCGCACGTTACCAACATGACCATCGCCTTGTCCGTCCTTGCCCCGCACGTTACCAACATGACCATCGCCTGGTCCGTCCTATCCCCGCACGTTACCAACATGACCATCGCCTGGTCCGTCCTTACCCCGCACGTTACCAACATGACCATCGCCTGGTCCGTCCTTGCCCCGCACATTACCAACATGACCATCGCCTGGTCCGTCCTTACCCCGCATTGCTTCTCCAGTGACGCGATCTCGGCCATTGACTTCAAGCAGTTCATCTTCTTCTGCGACGTCAGCTAAACACCGTGAAAGAAAATTAAAATTAACGACATAATGTGTTTTTTCCTCGCCTCGTTCGTGGATACTCAGAATTAATTATGAATATCATATAACAGTTGAAATAATCTAATAATGTAATAGAAAATAAATTAAGGTAACAACATTAATCAAGTGTGTGCTGTTGATACCTATGTGTTGCTAGTGGTACCTCTGTGTTGCTATTGATACTTGAACTGTTCCTGAAATGAAACACCTCCACAATTGCATCACTTCTTCTTGTAAAAGAAGTATATCATAGTAATATTATATATATATATATATATATATATACATATATATATTATTATTATGTAATAGTGAGATAAATATACCTTGAGCGAATCGAACGCGGCTTGTAGGTTCTTCTGTTTCTCTGTATTTACCTGCAATTATGAACATTGACATTTCATTGTACACTTTCTATGTGTGAGACGTGTGCTTTGAGCCGATGCGACACCTTGTAAAGGCGCTGCACGCAAAGGGCGAGACTGCCTATGACGATGATGATGTATTGGTAAAAAACAAAGCTGTGCACATAAAAAACGTCACATTCAAAGTTGCCGTGAATTTATGGATACCAGATTGTGTACATACACCAATCCCTGGTATGTAATAATCAATATGTATATACAATATATATTTAAAAGTGACTTATGTTTTTGTAATGACCTGTTGTGCGTATTAACGATTATGCCTGTAAAATCGACACCATGGTAATTAGCTGGTCAGTATTCGGTTGACTCGCCTGTAAGAAGACTAGGTCGAGTTGCTTCTGGTACGCTTCGATTGTGTTCATTCTGCGATTCTCCCGCTGCAAGGCATCGGCCACAGTGGTACTGTTCTTGCCGTACGCCGCCCTCTCGACTTCACTCTATCGGTACAGACAACAGCACTGGCTACAGCGAACATTATCTAAGTCTATCTGCCCTATTGAATTCACTCTATCGGTACAGACAACAGCACTGGCTACAGCGAACATTATCTAGGTATATCTGCCCTATTGAATTCACTCTATCGGTACAGACAACAGCACTGGCTACAGCGAACATTATCTAAGTCTATCTGCCCTATTGAATTCACTCTATCGGTACAGACAACAGCACTGGCTACAGCGAACATTATCTAGGTCTATCTGCCCTATTGAAATCACTCTATCGGTACAGACAACATCACTGGATACAGCGAACCTTATCTACTCACTGACGTTGAATCTGGTAACTTGTATATAATTGTTTAATGTAGTTACTGTCGCCGTCAGAATTGTCATCATCGTTGTTAGTCTCACTATTATCATCTCCGTGAGCATTACTTTAACCATTTTCTCAAATATCAAGTCAATAAATAGATATACATTTTATAGCCCAGTTTATATATATATATATATATATATATATATATATATATATATATATATATATATATATATATATATATATATATATATATATATATATATATATATATATATTATATATATATATATATATATAGTCAATAAATAGATATACATTTTATAGCCCAGTTTATATATATATATATATATATATATATATAAAATGTATATCTATTTATTGACTTGATATTTGAGAAAGTGGTTAAAGTAATGCTCACGGAGATGATAATAGTGAGACTAACAACGATGATGACAATTCTGACGGCGACAGTAACTGTTCTGATGTAACAGTGCAGCCCGAGCGACAAATGGTTATAAATATTCACCTTTTGTTCATAGATCCAGTCTAGAGCGACATCATAGGGAGTCTTCTCTTTTTCCTGACAGCACAAACACATCGAATACAACATCACGACACCATTCATTTGTGTTATTCATAAGTCGTGCTAATTACAGTCGATGATGAACGGAGGTAGACAACGTTCGAAGTCGGTGTGAAATGTCTGGTATCGACTGACTAAATGTTGATATAATAAGTGTCCCCTCAAAGGTAGTCGCACACGTGCATCACTGTGCCTTATATAAATGATAAACAATTCTATGGAGGTATAACTAACTATTACAAATTGTGCTTTGCTTTCTACATAAAATGAACACAAACACAACCATGGAAAGTTGTATCGTTTGTATACATATTATATGATTATCCGTGTCCATATAAACATTGTCATAGGTTTTGCATAGGTATACCACCATAGCATATGCTATATCTATAGCGAAAGACAAACGTGTAAGCATACGTTCATTTCGGCATAAATTTCCATGTAGGTTATTACGATGTGGTAGTGTAGGTTAACTTATGTAGATGAATAAGATCTAGCAGTTTAAACAATGAAGACGATTACCATCAGACTTGGGGTCAAATATATCGTAGTTGGAATTGAAGCGCCAATTGAAACGAAGTAATTGTTTTCCAACCGCTGTCCATCCCATATTTAACAGAGAATGCTCAACATCTGAGTGTGTATTATACCCACCCGTAACGTTTCTTAAGTAGTCACCCACAGTCGGGACAGTTTTGGCCTTCATCACCGGTCCCGTGTGTGGGTGACTCGTACATAACAAACGTTACGGGACAACAGACCCTATGAGTCAGATCACGGAGTTTGTTGGTTCCATTCATAACTTATCTCCCATTCACAACGTAAATCAACAGACAGCGCATTCAGGCCCTGTCGCCTCGGGAGGTTAATAAAAGAAATGTAGTCTGACAACTTATGCGTTATTCTTTGTATTCCGGCAACGTTCGCGTGGTTATCTCGCCGTTTAACAACAGCCAAACTGTTGGTGTGCGGCTATTTACATCACCTATGTGGGTGGTCGGTATAGTAAGTTACCTTAACAGCGAATGTGTCGTTTTGTCCTCTTCCCTGATGATATCGACGGCAAAAAAGTGGTGGTGTTTCGATGGTGTTTTATGTAAATATCATTTTCCCGCAGCTCTAGAACTAATGTTGTTTGCTGGTTGTTGATGGAAGATAAGTGATGTTGGTAGGTGATCAGTGGTGGTGGCACGGGATGGTGGAGGTCATCAATAGTGGTGGCACGGGATGGTGGAGGTCATCAATAGTGGTGGCACGGGATGGTGGTGGATGATCATGATGGCTGGTGAGGCGATGGCTGGTGAGGTGATGGATGATGATGTGATGGATGGTGAGTTGGTGTTTGGTGAGGCGTTGGTTGGTGATGTGATGGATGGTGAGGTGATGGTTGATAATGCAATGGATGTTGAGGTGATGGTTGATAAGGCGATGGTTGGTGAGGCGATGGATGGTTAGGCGATGAATGGTGAGGTGATGGTTGGCGAGGCGATGGTTGGTGATTCGATGGTTGGTGAGGTGATGGTTGTTGAGGCGATGGTTGGTGAGGTGATGGGTGGTGAGGCGATGGGTGGTGGTGGGCGATTAAGTATTATGTGACGTCAGTAGGTTATGATGGTAATGGCACTGAGGTTACGGGGTGTGACTGTGGTAAGGTCTCCGAATGCATTATTTCACACAACTCGTTTGACAATTGACTTGTCGTACTAGGTGACATCTCAGCCAGATAACCACTCAAGAGAACAGAACGTTAGCACAAACGAGAAATCAGTCAACCGCTAGAACATTTAGCCGGTGCATCATTTCAAACGTAGACACCGACTAGTGTACTGTGTTTTTGCTGCGTCAACTTAAATACGAACTACTTATCCCATCATGTTTTTTTAAAATGCCGCCCTGGGCCAATTATTTCATGTTAGCGTGTGTAGGAAACAGTTTGATTGATCACTTACCCCGTTTACGCGACTTTTCATCGTGACCGACCTCCCTGTCCTCGGGGTCGCCTGCAACGAGACAAGACACATCGGTGACCACAACGTCTTATTGCACTAACAGGAACAACGTAGTGAGACACAGCGACATACTGCACTGTTAGAGCCACTGCGTCACGAGACACAGCGACATACTGCACTGTCAGAGCCACTGCGTCACAAGACACAGCGACATACTGAACTGTTAGAGCCACTGCGTCACGAGACACAGCGACATACTGCACTGTTAGAGCCACTGCGTCACGAGACACAGCGACATACTGCACTGTTAGAGCCACTGCGTCACAAGACACAGCGACATACTGAACTGTTAGAGCCACTGCGTCACGAGACACAGCGACATACTGCACTGTTAGAGCCACTGCGTCACGAGACACAGCGACATACTGCACTGTTAGAGCCACTGCGTCACGAGACACAGCGACATACTGCACTGTTAGAGCCACTGCGTCACGAGACACAGCGGCATACTGCACTGTTAGAGCCACTGCGTCACGAGACACAGCGACATACTGCACTGTTAGAGCCACTGTACTGCAAGTTAGAACTACAACACAATGATATACAACAACCGTGACGTCTTACTGTACTGCAAGTTAGAACTACAACACAATGATATACAACAACTGTGACGTCATATTGTACTGCAAGTTAGAACTACAACACAATGATAGACAACAACTGTGACGTCATATTGTACTGCAAGTTAGAACTACAACACAATGATATACAACAACTGTGACGTCATATTGTACTGCAAGTTAGAACTACAACACAATGATATACAACAACTGTGACGTCATATTGTACTGCAAGTTAGAACTACAACACAATGATATACAACAACTGTGACGTCTTACTGTACTGCAAGTTAGAACTACAACACAATGATATACAACAACCGTGACGTCTTACTGTACTGCAAGTTAGAACTACAACACAATGATATACAACAACCGTGACGTCTTACTGTACTGCAAGTTAGAACTACAACACAATGATATACAACAACCGTGACGTCTTACTGTACTGCAAGTTAGAACTACAACACAATGATATACAACAACTGTGACGTCATATTGTACTGCAAGTTAGAACTACAACACAATGATATACAACAACCGTGACGTCTTACTGTACTGCAAGTTAGAACTACAACACAATGATATACAACAACCGTGACGTCTTACTGTACTGCGAGTTATAACTACAACACAATGATATACAACAACTGTGACGTCTTATTGTACTTTGAGTTAGAACTACAACACAATGATACGTAACAACAACGACTATTTACTCTCTACTTACTGTACTGCAAGTTAGAACTACAACGCAATGATACGTAACAACAACGACTATTTACTCTCTACTCCTTACTGTACTGCAAGTTAGAACTACAACGCAATGAGGCACAGTGACCACGGCAGCTCAGTCTACTGCAAGTTAAGCGCGGCACAGTGTATTATAAGTAGAAACGCTTCGTTATTTATGCAAAACGGGCGCGTCGTCGGCAAAGATTCGTCATCCGAGTTGACCTTGTCGCACATTGTCAGTGCCCCTGGGCGGGCCTGCCGCTATTGTTAATTTAATCGGGTAGGTTTTAATTGGACTGTAAATTGCACGCACACGGACGTGTAAAGTAGACTCCGAGCTGTGATTGGCATGTGCCGTTTCATCGATACAAAGTGTTACGAAATCCGACGAGAACGATGACTGAACTGAGTGGGCCGATTTATGATTGCAGATGGGACCGGACACTTATTGATATCGTAGGCGTTGTTTCGTTTTGCCATTTTATTTGAATTACGAGCATTCTGAATTTTTATGTTTCTCTAATATAGCAGAATGGCTAAAAATCACTTAATTTGTGTTGTAGGGTAACCCGGGGCAGCGCGGCTCCCTAAGAAAACCTTTCAAATTGTACACCATTAAACTACGTTAGCGTGTCTTTAGTGTTTACATTAGACATATATGCGTGTTACCCATTTCAGCAAATAGACAATCTAGCTGAGTTGCATTTCAAAAATAGTCTAGAGTACCTAAAAAAGCCGTCTTGAGCCAGGGATGGGGTAATATGGTCCCTTGCCTATACACAAATTGTATGATAGTAATATATCAGACCATTATATATTACTTTCATATATATATATATATATATATATATATATATATATATATATATATATATATATATATATATATATATATATATATATATATATATATATATATATATATATATATATATATATATATATATATACACACAGAAATGGTATGATAGTAATATATCAGACCATTATATATTACTTTCATACCGTTTGTATATATATATATATATACAAATGGTAGGATAATATATAATGGTCTGATATATTACCATCATATATATATATATATATATATATATATATATATATATATATGTATATATATATATATATATATATATATATATATATATATTTATATATATATATATATATATAGTAATATATCAGACCATTATAGTTGTTAAACTTAAATTGGAGTTAACATCTGAAACATACCTTGGAATCCATATATAATATAATATTTGTTTAGTAATATTCCATCATAATTACAGCCTACATGATAGCAGAACGTAAATGATGCAACGTTCATGTTATATTAAATGTATTAAACAATGTTATACATTATGACCATGTGTAATACATGTTATACATTATGACCATGTGTAATACATGTTATGGTTTGGAAAACATGGTGTGTTTGCCGCAATGTATACAAAACACAACATAATATTGCACATTTTATATTGTTTAACCTGTCAACTGATTATTAATATTATCATATCACCAATTAAGCTCATAACTCGTACCGTTATATAGTGACTTGCACTATTTTATTATTGGCAAAATATTAGATCAGTGCATATAACAGGGCATATAAAAAAATACTGAACAAATTGCGTCTGTCTCGAGTTGCTGAGCTTTCGGGGCGGGTATCAGATAGAAGTTCAGCTTCATTTTGAACCAGATTTGGGGACTTTCAGAGTTTTATATTTTGTGTACGTGATGGGGGCCATATTACCTCCAGGGGCCGTGTTGCCTCCAGGTGCCATATTACCTCCAGGGGCCGTATTGCCCCAGATTACCCTATGATGGTTACGATGCACCAATAACCTTTCCTGGCGTTACTTTAAACAACACCAATGGGTGTATTAATGGGTGTATTAAACAACACCAATGGGTGTATTAATGTTCTCGTATCTCCTTGTTCTGCCACTCCGTCGGTTTTCTCTTCGCCGTTTAGTTCACAGGTATATTTCATGTGTTCCTTGCACCAGCAAGTCACAGCTTTATTTATTGTTATTAATAGAAGTCGGTATGTTTGTAATCTGAGACACGCCCGTCTCCAAGACTGGCCGCGCCAGAAGTGTCATTGCTTGCTCGCAGTCTTGGTGTCGAGACCCCGAACATCTCTCACTGTTACTTGTAGTTTATCACTCGACATAAAGTGGCAATTAAACGTCTCTCCAGTAGTCACGCTAAATACCAACAAAGCACAAACCTTCCCAGTGTGACTGACACGCTCAATCGCAGCGTCACTACGATGCACAAACCGACCAGCATAAAACACACGAAACGGCGAAAGAAGCTAAACGACTTAACAAAAACATTAACTTACTAAGCAGAAAAGAAAACGAACCTAGCCTAAAGGAAAACGAACCTAGCCTGAAAAAAAACGAACATAGACTGAAGAAAAACGAACCTAGCCTGAAAGAAAACGAGCATAGCCTGAAAGAAAAACGAACCTAGCCTGAAAGAAAACGGACCTAGCCTGAAAGAAAACGGACCTAGCCTGAAAGAAAACGAACCTAGCCTAAAGGAAAACGAACGTAGCCTGAAAGAAAACGAAACCTAGCCTAAAGGAAAATGAACTAGTCTGAAAGAAAACGAACATAGTCTGAAGGAAAACGAACCTAGCCTGAAAGAAAACGAACCTAGCCTAAAGGAAAACGAACATAGCCTGAAAGAAAACGAACCTAGCCTGATGGAAAACGAATCTAGCATAAAAGAAAATGAACCTAGCCTGAAGCCTAATATTTGTTGTATGATTCGCCTAGTGGTTGTTGTATGACTTCATTCTGGTTTGTTGGAAGACCTCACTCGGAGTAGTTGTATGATTTCCTTAATGGTTGTTGTATGACCTTTCTCGTGGTTGTTGTATGACCCTTGGGGTTGGTATATTAACCTCCGGGTAGGAGCACGGACTTTACCCATGGGTTGGAACCCACCCGTGTATGTTCTCATACACTGATATACACATGAACGTATATTGTCTTTCAATTAACCTGTTCAACCTGCTGAAACAACTTTGACAGAAACCACCACAATTCCCAACAGCTAAGGTGACAACAACAAGACATGCTTACAGCGCCACAATCACGCAGTCACGTCACAATGGTAGTCAATATAACAGTAACACGATTATGTCCCCGTGAAAGCATGTAGACAGCCCCAAAATAGCACGATTATAGACCCAAAATCATCATGACGCTGCTATCATAGCGCCACGATCATCATGTACGAAACAGCCCGGGCAGCTACTTCTGGCCATAGCGCCACGAACATCATGTACGTTACAGCCCGGGTAGCTATTCCTGGCCATAGCGCCACGATCATCATGTACGAAACAGCCCGGGCAGCTACTTCTGGCCATAGCGCAACGATCATCATGTACGTTACAGCCCGGGTAGCTACTCCTGGCCATAGCGCCACGATCATCATGTACGATACAGCCCGGGCAGCTACTCCTGGCCATAGCGCCACGATCATCATGTACGTTACAGCCCGGGCAGCTACTCCTGGCCATAGCGCAACGATCATCATGTACGTTACAGCCCGGGCAGCTACTCCTGGCCATAGCGCAACGATCATCATGTACGATACAGCCCGGGCAGCTACTCCTGGCCATAGCGCAACGATCATCATGTACGTTACAGCCCGGGCAGCTACTCCTGGCCATAGCGCAACGATCATCATGTACGATACAGCCCGGGCAGCTATTCCTGGCCATAGCGCAACGATCATCATGTACGTTACAGCCCGGGCAGCTACTCCTGGCCATAGCGCAACGATCATCATGTACGTTACAGCCCGGGCAGCTACTCCTGGCCATAGCGCAACGATCATCATGTACGTTACAGTCCGGGCAGCTACTCCTGGCCATAGCGCAACGATCATCATGTACGTTGCAGCCCGGGCAGCTACTCCTGGCCATAGCGCAACGATCATCATGTACGATACAGCCCGGGAAGCTACTCCTGACCATGGCAGCGTTAATGGTCCTTCACAGCAGTTGCATGTTACCACCTGAAAGCTAATGAGATTCCTGTGGTGTCCTGGTGCACCAGCTCCAACAAAGGTCGATGCTATAACAATAACTACAAGTTACCAATGAAGTGTTTACTACACAGCACACAATGGTCAGCTAACGACATTAGTGAGCTACCGTTTAAGGCAAACGGCTATTAAATGAAATGGTGCATGGACAAATCAAGGGAATTGACGACGGAAAGAAGTCCTGAACAGTTACGACAGTCACGTAACGAATTGTGACCTGATTAAAATGAGTGCCAAACTAATCACGACGCAGATAATTCCATTGGCTGGAATTTACTATACGCGACACAAGCGACAACTGTCATCATCCTGAGTGAAATTCCTTAAGGCCGGCTTACTCGCCTGTTGTCTCAGTCTGTTGGCCGACGAGGTGTCGCGTAATTAGATGGTCCCGCACTGACTACTCTTACTATGTCACATATGACAGCTGTCATCATATGATCCCTTTGTGACATCATTAACCCTCATATGACATATGTCATTAGGTGGTGCCCTGGAGACAACTCATACTGTATCAGCTGACATCCCAACAGGAAGGGAGAACAGACGCCTTGTGTTGGCTTGTTCCCCAGCTGGGATTGACCAGATTAATTGCGATGCTGCATTCCTGGCTTAACGTCGACTGACGTCAGACGACCAGACTTTTGCTAAACAACAGCTAATTTTTCTGACGAACCCGTGCACCAGATCTCTGAGGAACAACACAGTTCGCTGTCTGGCCACCAGTCAGCTAGTTTGTCAGCCAGTCTGTACATTCTGTCGGTCTGTCGGTCTGTCAGTCTGTACAATCGGTTTGTTATAGTATGTATAGTCTGTATATGTACTATATTGTCTGAACAATCTATCTATAAATATAACTATGTTATATATGTTATCACCCGAAACAATTCTGCTCAGTTTTGCAATGTTGCGCTACACCAGACTGATCTTGTGACTTACAAGCAGTATCGTCAGTCTGACCCAGACATTGCCTGGAACACAGGAAATAATATCTGACTGGGGTGTCTTTGAAGGCCCCGCACTGACTGGGGCGTCAGTTTGAATCAATTACAGTTGAGAACCAGGTCGTCTAACAGACATAGGCACCCCTTCATTCAGCGTGGAATTCATCAGCAAGCCAGATATAGTGCTGACAGTCGACCAGGCTGAAATCGACAAAAGACCAGTTTGAGATCATTGGAATAAAATATCAGGTTGACGTGTCACAAAAAGGCGTTCGGGTCTTGCAAACAGCAGGGTCTTGCAAAAGTTGGATAATTTTCCTCTGCCACACATAGTCAGTCGGGTCTTGTAAACACAGGATCGTTTACCACTTCGGCATTTCCGTTGCAGACTGTCTGCGTAAGTCGCTCGGAGGCGACTCAATACCAAATAGTTGTTTTTATTACGTCCACTTAGAACCATCGCGTCACCACGGCACAAAGCGTTTATTGTGACATACTGTCCCCTTTACGTCAGAACACGTGAAGTGATATTTGGATAACAGATAGCTCACATTATACGACCCTGGAACGACGCCAGCGGGTGTTTTGTGTGACTGAAGAAACTCGCGATAGACTGGCCGTGAAGACAGGTGTGGACGGTTGAATAGCCCGGACTGCGATCAGAATATACTGCCACTTCCACCGTCGGACGCAGCGTTGCTACATGACGCATTCAATAAGAAGAGTCCTCAGCCTCCAACATTATTGAAAACCTTTATTCCGTCACTCGTTGCTAAAAACAACTTACTATATATTACAATGGCCATTAGTGGCCAAGAAAATGTATTTTGGTTTACAGATATTTGTGTTATTAGCTCTGAATTTAGGAGAGATGATTTTGAGACGCCATTATATGCCCGTGTATACGACGGGTGTGTCCATCTGGTGTCCTGGAAAGGAAACTTTCAACATGTCATTAATTGTTCGGTGAAAAGATGGAAAATACTGTGTGATATGTGTCATTGAAACAGCAACGGTGCTCTTAGTTGTATTGAGCAGGGCACCCAGTCTGCATACCTCGTTTCTACAGCCAAAACTCCCCAGGCGTTGACTATGTTGCTAAATAGCTGAACTCGGTTTAGTAACAACACCCTGGGCAAACTTGGCAAGTGACCAGGTGATAACGTCGCAATGTCAGGAACTGGAAGCGCCCATTAATCGTCGCACAACCTCTGCTATATGCCAATATTTTAGGCGCACAACCTGCCTTTAAATGAGCTTGGTTTATAAAAAATATCGTTACGTGTTGAGTGTTACTCGAAACATGTTACTGCTGCCAGTGCCGCTGGCGTGGGATCTGTCATATTCGTTATGTTTAGAACACCCATGCAGCCACATACTATTACACAACTTTAGTAATCGGTGTAATCTGAGGTTGGTTCGCGTAATTAATAACAGGTGGACTTGCAATATGTACTTAATTTTGTAGTTAGCTAAATTAAAATCACTGTTTCATGTGTGTGCGTGTGCGAACGTGAACGTACGGGCATGCGTGTATGCGCGTATGCATGCGTGTCTGTATGCGTACATACGGGTGTGTGTATATACCGTACGGGCGTGTGTGTATATACAAAATGTGTCTGTATATGCGTACCTACGTGCTTGTGTATATACGACGGGTGTGTGTGTGTGTACGACATGTGTCTCTGTATGCGTACGTACGGGCGTGTGTGTATATACCACATGAGTCTGTTTTTGCGTACGTACGGGCGTAAATCGTAGCCACGTCCTGTGCTGAATTTGACCACTAAAATAACAGAAATACAAAACAGTCCGCCTGATGACTGTATTCATTTTACCACATGATTTACCGTAACGTTTTTATGACACATAAAAGCTTTTAGGCAGTTGGGTACGCGTGCGACACGGCGGAACAATGCAGTACTGTGTGCGCAGGTTGTTTAGTTACATGTCTCCTGGCTGGGGCCATGCCATACAGATGAACGGGAGATTGTTAACACGAATCTTCGCGAATGCAAATGTAATTTCGACATTCAACAATGTGCCACCTGTATAAATGATTGATGCTACACAGCGAGAAAAAGCAGTTGCATTAATTTATAGGAATTCCGTTGTTGACTGCACAACCCTGTAAATTACAGTACAGCGAAGTGATTGTTAGACACACCAAGGTTGACTGCGCCGTGGGATAGTTAGACTCGTCACGGTTGACTGCATCGCTGGGTTGGAGAGGTGCAGCTTACGCTGTTCGCTCAAACCGTTCAGGGACGCTCCGACGGTCGCATTGTTGAGTCGACCACATAATGACAAGGTATCTAATTTCTCCCAACAGACGAGTGTATGATTACACTTTCATCTGTTTCACCCGATTTATTTGGGGTTATGAGAATGTGTTGATCTACACACGTCGACGACATCTCGGAACGATCGTAATTGCACGGCCGGATCTACGGGGGCACATGCCCACAAATGTGCCTTAGCTTGCATACAACCATGATTTGTGTTTATTCTTGACACGATACGCTAGAATATTCTCAGAGTTAACACGCATGCGCCAGTTGTCTCTATATTTTAACAATTTCCTTTCATCTACTGATACCTGCGAGAATAAGTCCCGTCACATCAATAAAATCTACACATTATCCTTTAGAAATATACACGCATCCCTTCAGCCAGATGTATACGTCTGTCTTAATCAAGTTTACACGTCTCAATTCAAACAAGTCTACACGCCCCATTCAGCCAGATTTATACGTATGTCTTTCAGCAAATTCTTTAGGTCTCTCTTAGCTATCTGTCTCCAATCAACCAAACTTACAAGTCTCCCTAAACTCTCTCTCTCTCTCTCTCTCTCTCTCTCTCTCTCTCTCTCTCTCTCTCTCTTTAATCAACCAAACTTACAAGTCTCTCTTAGCTGTCTGTCTCCAATCAACCAAGCTTACAAGTCTCCTTTAAATATCTGTCTCTAATCAACCAAACTTACAAGTCTCCCTTAACTACATGTCTCCAATCAACCAAACTTACAAGTCTCCCTTAACTGTCTGTCTCCAATCAACCAAACTTACAAGTCTCCCTTAACTGTCTGTCTCCAACCAACCAAACTTACAAGTCTTCCTTAACTGTCTGTCTCCAATCAACCAAACTTACAAGTCTCCCTTAACTGTCTGTCACCAATCAACCAAACATACAAGTCTCCCTTAACTACATGTCTCCAATCAACCAAACTTACAAGTCTCCCTCAACTGTCTGTCTCCAATCAACCAAACTTACAAGTCTCCCTTAACTGTCTGTCTCCAACCAACCAAACTTACAAGTCTTCCTTAACTGTCTGTCTCCAATCAACCAAACTTACAAGTCTCCCTTAACTGTCTGTCACCAATCAACCAAACATACAAGTCTCCCTTAACTGTCTGTCTCCAATCAACCAAACTTACAAGTCTCCCTTAGCTATCTGTCTCCAATCAACCAAACTTACAAGTCTCTCTTAGCTATCTGTCTCCAATCAACCAAACTTACAAGTCTCCCTTAACTGTCTGTCTCCAATCAACCAAACTTACAAGTCTCCCTTAGCTATCTGTCTCCAATCAACCAAACTTACAAGTCTCCCTTAACTGTCTGTCTCCAATCAACCAAACTTACAAGTCTCCCTTAGCTATCTGTCTCCAATCAACCAAACTTATAAGTCTCCCTTAACTGTCTGTCTCCAATCAACCAAACTTACAAGTCTCCCTTAACTATCTGTCTCCAATCAACCAAACTTACAAGTCTCCCTTAACTATCTGTCTCCAATCAACCAAACTTACAAGTCTCCCTTAGCTATCTGTCTCCAATCAACCAAACTTACAAGTCTCCCTTAACTGTCTGTCTCCAATCAACCAAACTTACAAGTCTCCCTTAACTGTCTGTCTCCAATCAGCCAAACTTACTAGTCTCCCTGAACTATATGTCTCCAATCAACCAAACTTACAAGTCTCTCTTAGCTATTTGTCTCCAATCAACCAAACTTACAAGTCTCCCTTAACTATCTGTCTCCAATCAACCAAACTTACAAGTCTCCCTTAACTGTCTGTCTCCAATCAACCAAACTCACAAGTCTCCCTTAGCTGTCTGTCTCCAATCAACCAAACTTACAAGTCTACCTTAGCTATCTGTCTCCAATCAGCCAAACGTACAAGTCTCCCTTAGCTATCTGTCTCCAATCAACCAAACTTACAAGTCTCCCTTAGCTATCTGTCTTCAATCAACCAAACTTACAAGTCTCCCTTAGCTATCTGTCTCCAATCAACCAAACTTACAAGTCTCTCTTAGCTATCTGCCTCCAATCAACCAAACTTACAAGTCTCCCTTAGCTATCTGTCTTCAATCAACCAAACTTACAAGTCTCCCTTAGCTATCTGTCTCCAATCAACCAAACTTACAAGTCTCTCTTAGCTATCTGCCTCCAATCAACCAAACTTACAAGTCTCCCTTAGCTATCTGTCTCCAATCAACCAAACTTACAATTCTCCCTTAGCTATCTGTCTCCAATCAACCAAACTTACAAGTCTCCCTTAACTGTCTGTCTCCAATCAACCAAACTTACAAGCCTCCTTTAGCTATCTGTCTCCAATCAACCAAACTTACAATTCTCCCTTAGCTATCTGTCTCCAATCAACCAAACTTACTTACAAGTCTCTCTTAGCTATCTGCCTCCAATCAACCAAACTTATAAGTCTCCCTTAGCTATCTGTCTCCAATCAACCAAACTTACAAGTCTCTCTTAGCTATCTGCCTCCAATCAACCAAACTTACAAGTCTCCCTTAGCTATCTGTCTCCAATCAACCAAACTTACAATTCTCCCTTAGCTATCTGTCTCCAATCAACCAAACTTACACATCGTTTCAATAATCATAAACTAAGTTAGCTAGTACTCGCAGGCTGTAGCTGATCGACCATATAATGATTTAGTTCAGATTATGAAGTGTAAACCGTGGTAATGGTGTTGTTTTCGTTAAGCAGCAACGTGGAGGACTTATAGGAGGACTTATAGGAGGACTTATAGGAGGACTTATAGGAGGACTTATATGAGGACTTATAGGAGGACTTATAGGAGGACTTATAGGAGGACTTATAGGAGGACTTATAGGAGGACCTATAGGAGGACCTATAGGAGGACCTATAGGAGGACCTATAGGAGGACTTATAGGAGGACTTATAGGAGGACTTATAGGAGGACCTATAGGAGGACCTATAGGAGGACTTATAGGAGGACTTATAGGAGGACTTATAGGAGGACTTATAGGAGGACCTATAGGAGGACTTATAGGAGGACTTATAGGAGTAATAAGCTTACAAGGATCCGAAAGCTGAAAGAGCGTAATTTCTTATGAACTGTTGAGTCAGGTGCTGTTGAATGGCTGAGAACCAGAATGCATGCAATGCACACATGAACATGAATGTCACAAACAGCTGTATTTGTCCAACAAGATCAGAGAGCGAAGAATGTCTTTCGAAGGCCACTCCTATTATAGGAGTGAGAAAAAGACGAATCAGCGAATAAGACTGTGTCTCTCATTTGGTGCACTGGTTGCCAAAAAATGAGTTTGGAAACCAGGGAAACTCCGACTCCCCTAAGGTTACATCCTGAAACGGAACAGGTTTGAAAAAGGAGGAAACAAAAACCGCAACACAAAAACACGTTGATGGCCATTGTGGTGCGAGGAACACACTCGACATTAAGTAGTAAGCCAATACGCAAGACTCCCAAGAACGATGCTGTTCCACCCTCCGTCTAATCCCTGACTGAATATTTATAAAATTGCGCTAAAATCCTCAGGAGACCCAAGCTCGGCAGCGCACCAAAACAAAAAGGGTTAAGTTCATAATCGATAAGGAGTTCTAGTTGGATTGGTACGTTGGGGAGCTATAGAGGATAAGCAAATTTAAACAGGTGGGTTTTCAGCTTACGGTGAAAGGTTGTTATATTTCCTACGTACTTAGTACTAACAGGGAATGACTTCCACGGTGCATCAACTGAAAAAGCTCTAGTTCCGACATGAGTCTTAACACTGGGAACAAAAAGTAGATTAGAATTAGAAGCTGTCTAGGCTGTCTTGCAGGGGTGAGCAGAAATTCCGTGCTGAGACGGTTGGTGTGAAATTCTGGCTTAGCATAGGTGTCGGAAAAAAAACAATCAAGTTTACCTCGCTGCTTTCGTGTATCAATAATAAGAAACTCTGTTTTATTTGCATTTAACTTTAATTTGCTGTCAGTCATCCAGTGATATCCGGGAGACAATCAATGAGTTGGCTTAAGGAGCAATTTGTATCCGGGGTAGCCGAGGAAATGTAAATATGTGTATTATCTGCATATAGGTGGTGGTCCAAGTTGTGAGTTAGAATAACTGAGCTGAGTGGAGTAGTGTAAAGAGTAAAAAAGTAATGGTCCAAGAACAGAACCTCGAGGAACATCACACGAAGTGGGTAGTGCCCCTGAAAAGTAATTATATATCTTCACTCTTTGGTATCTATCAGCTAAGTATGTTGAAAACCAGCTCAGGGTTGTGCCAGATATGTCATACCACATTGACAAGCGTTTAATGAGTATGCTATGGTCAATAGTATCAAAAGCAGCAGATAAATCAAGCAAGGTAAATGCTGTTACTTTACCTTTGTCCATATTTTGAGTGACATCATTGGGTACTTTTAGAAGAGCAGTCTCTGTAGAATGAAACTGTTTGTACGCTGATTGTAATATATTAGACATACACTGTTAATCCACCACAGCTCCACATTGTAATATGTATGATCAACAATAATCCACCACAGCGTTACATTGTAATATGTATGATCAACAATAATCTACCACAGCTCCACATTGTAATATGTATGATCAACAATAATCCACCACTGTGACAGCTCCTGCGGCTTATCTGCAGCGCCCTCTTAGATCAACAGACAAGAATTATTACACCCCCTGGCCACACAAAAATCACCCCAAGGGACGATATCGCCCACGTCTGGAAACACTGATATATAGCAATGTTGTCGTCCAGTTTAAACGTGATTACTCGTGAATCTTACTCATTCACCATTTGCCCGGAAGTAACGCAACCACACATCAATATGGAGACACAATGGCAGGTATTGAGTCACCTATATTTACGAACATTGTTGTCGCTATGGAATTCAAGCAAATTATTTAATTTGCGCTCATTTTGCTAAAAGAGCATCCGGTTTATGGCGAGCATCCTACAAACATCGACGTACATAGTTGACTCTCTCTCTCTCTTGTATGTCTCCTTCTCTAGGTCTGTATTCTTAGGTATTGCCCCTCTCCCTCTGTCTCTCCCCATCCCTCTGTCTCTCCCACTCTCTATCTCTCTCTCTCTCTCTCTCTCTCTCTCTCTCACTCTCTCTCTCTCTCTCTCTCTCTCTCTCTCTCTCTCTCTCTCTCTCTCTCTCTCTTGTCTCCTTCTCTAGGTCTGTATTCTTAGGTGTTGTCCCTCTCTCTCTCTCTCTCTCTCTCTCTCTCTCTCTCTCTCTCTCTCTCTCTCTCTCTCTCTTTCTCTCTCTCTCTCTCTCTCTCTCTCTCTCTCTCTCTCCCCATCTCGCTCTCCTTCTCTCTCTTCCCTCTCTGTCTCTCCCTGTATCTCCCTGTCTGTCCGTCTGTCTGTCTGGTTCTGCCTGCCTGCCTGCCTGCCTGCCTGCCTGCCTGCCTGCCTGCCTGCATCTCTACCGGC
The DNA here is from genome assembly GCA_963662155.1 of Lamellibrachia columna. Lineage (NCBI taxonomy): Eukaryota > Metazoa > Annelida > Polychaeta > Sabellida > Siboglinidae > Lamellibrachia > Lamellibrachia columna. The sequence continues at coordinate 52,489,203 of OY759267.1, forward strand.
CTCTATGTTTCTCTGCTTGTCTCTGTATGTCTATATATTTGCTGTGCCCCCGTCTGTGTGTCGACAGTGGGGAGGAGGCGGGTGACGAGAGGGAACCGCAGGCACACAAGGTGCGACAGACAAGCAGACTACAAACGGCGACGACAGTTCTAGCATCAACAATAAAGTTTTATGCAAGTGCCGTTGACCCAGTGCATGGGCAATCACTGCAGACCGGGCCAAGGAACCCCGCGAGGCACACGGCACGGAGACGTTGTGTTAGACGCGCTGCTAGCGGCGTTGATACGTAACACATGTTGTAGGAAGCTTCGTTCCCCAAGGCAAGGCATTGTGAATACCTCCATGAGAACAAATATTGTGTGCAGCCATACCGACACGCTTCATTGACGCCAACCAGTGTTAATACTACACGAGTTGCGGACTGTCGCCTCCTTCCTAACACCCTGTGCACAGGTTGCCAGTTATCAACGACGATAACTGCCGGTATTTCCTGTTAGTGGTAAATGCGCAGTACAAACGAGTGACGAGCTCACACTATTAACGTCATGAATGTGTTTCGACGTAATAATAGTCGCCAGAATAACGACATGTATCGCGTCTCACAGGTTATCACATCAAACAGCATGGCGGGACAGTCGCAGGTGGGCGTGACGGGGTGTACGACTGGGCCGGAAAAACCAATTAAGAGAGACAACGTAATTAAACACATTCACCCCTCATTTAGAAAGAAAGCTTTGCGTATAGAATTAACAAATTAATTACCCAAATACATTCTTGATAATGTTTTGCTGGAAATTTCGATATGTGCGTGTGTATGTGCGTGCGTGCGTGCGTGTGTGCGAGCGAGCGTGCGTGTGTGCGTGAGTGAGTGAGTGAGTGTGTGAGTGAGTGTGTGCGTGCGTCGTGCGTGCTCGCTCTCTGACGTGTACCTTGATGAGTGCCCGTACTGCACTTGCGCGGTTGACGCACACCGAATGTCAGTGACAGCGGTGAATGTAACATTGTCCGCAGTGTCTCAGATACAGGGTATAAGGAGCTACTGGGCGTAGACGTTATGCAAGCAGCTGTCGGCATTCATAGGTCCCAGAAAGCTGCGTTCTGAGCGACAGGGCCGTCTCGTTATCCTTTAATAACCGTCGGATTTATTTTGGGAGACGGCGTTGACCGCAACTGAGATGACGCGACGTTATCTTTCCTTCTGTCTATCAATCATTCTGTCCTATGTTTAGGAGATGCACACAAGCACACACGCAGACAGACGCACGTTCGCACGCACGCACGCACGCACGCACGCTCGATCGCTCGCTCGATCGCTCGCTCGCACCCTGTCGATCAACATACAAGTCCCCCTGCTGATCAACGTACAATTAAGTCCCCCTGCCGATCAACACACAAGTCCCCCTGCCGATCAACACACAAGTCCCCCTGCCGATCAACATACAATCCCTTTAGCTTTGCTAATAAGTGCACAAGTCCCCTGCCGATCAACGTATAAGTCCCCCTGGCGATCAACATACAAGTCCACCTGCTGATCAACATACAAGTCCCCCGCCGATCAACGCATAACACCCCTTCTGATAAATGTATAAGTCTCCCTGCCGATCAACGTATAAGTCCCCCGCTGATCAACACACAATCCCCCTTCTGATAAATGTACAAGTCTCCTTGCCGATCAACGTATAAGTCCCCCGGTTGATCAAAGTACAAGTCCCCATGCCAATCAACATACAAGTCCCCCTGCTGATCAACGTATAATTCCCCCTGCTGATCAACGTTCAAGTCCCCTGTTGATCAACGTACAAGTCCCCCTGTCGATCAACGTACATGTTCCCCGTTGATCAACGTACAAATCTCCCTGCCGATCAACGTACAATTCCCCCTGTCGATCAACGTACAAGTCCCATGCCGATCAACACACAAGTCCCACTGCCGCCAAGCAGACGGGTACTCCCGTTGATCAATACATACGTACCCATGCCACCAAACATAAAGCTGCCAACAAACATACAAGTTTTCCTGCCGATCAACAATGCAAGTTCCCCTGCCGCCAAACATAAAGTTCCCCTACCACCAAATACACACATACCTTTGCCGCCAAACACACATACTCCAACTGAGACAAAACACCGATGTTTAACTTACCATAATTTTTTCGCGTTGTCAATTCCGTTTCACGTTGTCAGCCGTTTGTCACCACGCATTGGACACTGAATGAGCTGGAATGTGACGACGATTAGACCCCAAGCAGCACGAGTGACGCGTGGAAGCGAACTGAGCCGGTCTGTCGGAGTAGCCTGTGGTGCCGCTAGCTGGCTCGGTCTCTGTCGGGGTGGCATGCAGTGCCGTGGGCCGAGCGTGGCCAGCCGGTGTCTATACCACCAACATCCGCACAGCGTGGGCGACCTGTTCAGCCACGTTGACCGTTTGTTGGGGCCCCGTCTGCCAAAGCTCACGTCATGTGTTGTTAGAAGCCGTCGTCGAGGCTTTTGTCTGTATTGTGCATTGTGGCTTTATTAGTAAGAAACACAAGTGAAAGAATAATGAGGCCGCTACAGTGTTCGGGTGCAGATATTATATTGACCCAAGTTCTTGAGTGCAGGTAGTATATCGACCCCAGTTCTTGAGTGCAGATATTATATTGACCCAAGTTCTTGAGTGCAGGTAGCATATTGACTCCAGTGCTTAAGTGCAGGTAGTATATTGACCCCAGATCTTGAGTGCAGGTAGTATATTGACCCCAGATCTTGAGTGCAAGTAGTATATTGAACCCAGTTCTTGAGTGCTGATAATATTATACTGACCCCAGTATTAGAGTGCCGGTAGCACATTGACCCTACCCAAGTATGCCTAGACCTCAAACATGTAACTTAATAATGGGGTACGCATGGGTAAACATCACAACAACACCGCAGGGTATAAGGGGCATTGAGTCACAGTTTTCTAAGCACATACTAACATAGGCTGTCCCCAAATTCAGTTTCCTGAGTACCACTGTAGTTTAAGTGCAACTTTAGGTCGACCACCTCGTGCCACTTTTTATTTGTACGGGCAAAACACGGGGAATATTTTCGTTAAGTTGCGTATTACAAAGAAGCATTATTATATACCAGGGAGTGCATTGCCAAATACAGAACTTGAGAAGTCTGAGTCAGACTACTTAAGTGAGTCGATTAACTATTATTACTGAAATGGTGGCAAAGTGATGAAAGATAATGAACTAACCGGAGTTGATTCGACATAATGTATACAGTAGAGAATTTGCGAAACCAGCAGAGCATTGGCAACAAGTTCTACTATTTCATTGAAGTAGTTCCAATAGAAAGGAAAGAAGCAAACAGAATACTCTATTGCAAAGACAATCGCTCCTCTTGTCTACGCGCATCGAATTCGCGCATCTCAAACATCGTCTGTTTCGCGCGTGTTTTGTTTATTCCGTTTTAATTGTTAAAACAACTATGGCGATTTTGAGAGGAACGAGTGAGGAAAATAGTAATTTTTTTTTCACAGTTAAAAAATTTCAACTCTAGCTTCAATATGTTAATTTTATATGACGTAGCATCTCCAGATAATTATTCTGTTTAAAACTTGTGGAGTTAGCAACGTTGAAAACATAGCTAGGACGATATTTGTGATTTTCTGAAATATAAAATTATAGCTCTTTCTTTGGGGAGAGAGGTCGGCAGGCAGGCAGGCAGGCAGGCAGGCAGGCAGGCAGGCAGGCACGCACGCACGCACACACGCACGCACGCACGCACGCACGCACGCACGCACGCACGCACGCACGCACGCACATAATAAGATACTATATATGTCATGTTGTTTCTAGAGTAACTTTTTCTATGGTCCATATATATATATATATATATATATATATATATATATATATATATATAAACATAAACAATAAAAAAAGTTACTCTAGAAACAACATGACATATATAGTATCTTATTATGAAATAAATTAGGTTAAAAAAATATAAGATAACTGTACACATCAACAAGTTAAGCTAAAAAAAGTGGCTAGCCTCATTAAGCTAAAAAGTATAAGACAAATAAATAAACTGAGATAAAACGTAAATAAGTTATGGTAAAATGTTTTGGCAGAGAATTGCACATACGCCGCAGTAAACAGGCGGGTCTTTCAGGCTGACTCAGTTGAGTCCAATGAGGATTCGCAGGTAACATTGGACGATAGAGCGTTCCAACCGGCTGTCGCTGCTTGGACAACATATACCGTCATCGGCTCTGCCGCGTGATCTCGGGACCAAGAGGGTGTTAGAGTCAGCAGAGTGGGACCACGAGGGTGTTAGAGTCAGCAGAGCGGGACCAAGAGGGTGTTAGAGTCAGCAGAGTTGGACCAAGAGGGTGTTAGAGTCAGCAGAGTGGGACCAAGAGGGTGTTAGAGTCAGCAGAGCGGGACCAAGAGGGTGTTAGAGTCAGCAGAGCGGGACCAAGAGGGTGTTAGAGTCAGCAGAGTGGGACCATGAGGGTGTTAGAGTCAGCAGAGCGGGACCAAGAGGGTGTTAGAGTCAGCAGAGTGGGACCAATAGGGTGTTAGAGTCAGCAGAGTGGGACCAAGAGGGTGTTAGAGTCAGCAGAGTTGGACCAAGAGGGTGTTAGAGTCAGCAGAGTTGGACCAAGAGGGTGTTAGAGTCAGCAGAGTGGGACCAAGAGGGTGTTAGAGTCAGCAGAGTGGGACCAAGAAGGTGTTAGAGTCAGCAGAGTTGGACCAAGAGGGTGTTAGAGTCAGCAGAGTTGGACCAAGAGGGTGTTAGAGTCAGCAGAGTGGGACCAAGAGGGTGTTAGAGTCAGCAGAATGGGACCAAGAGGGTGTTAGAGTCAGCAGAGCGGGACCAAGAGGGTGTTAGAGTCAGCAGAGTGGGACCATGAGGGTGTTAGAGTCAGCAGAGCGGGACCAAGAGGGTGTTAGAGTCAGCAGAGTGGGACCAAGAGGGTGTTAGAGTCAGCAGAGTGGGACCAAGAGGGTGTTAGAGTCAGCAGAGTGGGACCACGAGGGTGTTAGAGTCAGCAGAGCGGGACCAAGAGGGTGTTAGAGTCAGCAGAGTGGGACCAAGAGGGTGTTAGAGTCAGCAGAGCGGGACCAAGAGGGTGTTAGAGTCAGCAGAGTGGGACCAAAAGGGTGTTAGAGTCAGCAGAGTGGGACCAAGAGGGTGTTAGAGTCAGCAGAGTTGGACCAAGAGGGTGTTAGAGTCAGCAGAGTTGGACCAAGAGGGTGTTAGAGTCAGCAGAGTGGGACCAAGAGGGTGTTAGAGTCAGCAGAGTGGGACCAAGAGGGTGTTAGAGTCAGCAGAGCGAAGACATCTGGCTACGAGCTTCTGCATGTAGATAGGCGATATCCTCTCATTAGAATAACTTATTAGAGACCACAGGCCAGATTTTCCAGAGGGTTATATTTTGACAATGCATGCGAACCAACTTGCTGGCAATAGAGAGGGCGCCATTAGCTTGCACATTTTCAAGAATAGTTATACTGGTCATAAAATGTTGCTTGAAATCACAAGATTAACTGTGTCCATTGCATTTTAGTCTACATCGTCAACTTGTGCTAAAATGTCATTATGGTGACACGCTAAGACAGTAGTCAATACACATGCTGTTTAAATATCGGGTTGTTTACGTATTGTTTACACATGAACATTATAGCTAGTTACAACTTTGTGTAAACCGCTATTCCATGTCGCATTTAGACTCTTGCATGCAAGCATGAAGTTATTGTAGAACAAGCACACGAAAGAGTAAGAAGAAATGTATCTAAATTAATACCCAAAATCGAAGTACCAGGGGATTAAAGGAAGATGCATTTACACTTGTTTACATATTTAATCGACGGAAAATTTATAGAACTAACCTTCGTCTAATTTAAACAGTGTAGAAGAACTCAATTGCATGAACACTTCTGAGTTAAACAACAGCATCGATTCGGCATAAGAAAGTACAGATTCTACGCCTACAAACAATAATGTTACTTTGTGTCATCCAGTTTTTCTTTTTAAATATTCAGTATCTTTTATATAAATAACGCAACAATCCTAAATTATAACATTATCATTTATCTCAATAATAATTGGATTATTCGGGTTGGAAATGGGACCATTAACTCGTGTATATGTATCAACATAGACGAGGCCAAGCAAAGAAAATAACGATGAAAAAACAATATAGCATCTGCTACGTTTTCCCGTAATGTTATGGCCCAGACTATGGAAATCATTCCTTAGACCTTTGATTGCTGAAAACACCTATACCACTAACCCCAATATATATGAAATGTAGTATTTCAGTATACATACAAGTTTGCACGCCCATGCTATCAAGAGTTGTGTGCTGCTCGGAGGATGTCTGATGTACTTAACCGTGTCGAGTTTCTCCAACATGTCAACATCACAAGTAGGTGGAATAGTGTTGTGTGCCGAGCTGCGACAGCTGGGCAGGCACACACAGACATCCACCCGTCTGTCTACATTACTACAGTAGTAGTGACACTGTTCCTATATCAAGATGATCAAAAGTACACACATATGTAGAGTTTCAACTCTATTACAAAGTATAATTTTTCAACCTTTGAAGAAGAACGGGTCAAAGCTATTTGGTACATAATTCAAAGCCACAATCACAACCAAACAGAATGAGAAGTAAACACTGATAGCAAGCACAAAGCTTATACAATATTTATTCAATGCATCAAGGGCGTGTCGCAAGATTCAAATGCAGCATATCTTGAATCACGAAATATCAAGAGTACCACTTTCATTGGCAAAAGTCAATTGCAAGATTAACTCTGCTTAAACAAATTTATTTTAATTATTTGCCATTCTATCGCAGGGCGTGGACATAGAAACACCCTCATCTGTCCTGGACCTAACATAAAATAATTATTAATATACTTAATTAATGTGTGTGATGGATGACCAGGCATTGATTGGGTAATTAAGAAAGCCCAACAATAACAATATAATACATTCGATGACTACGTTGTGTTTGACACGTAACATGATACTGGCCGTTTGTACAGATAGAAATGTTCTCCTCGTATTACTTCACTTTATTAGCGACAAGAAGTGGAAGTTTGTGTAGTGAGTGGAACAGCTCGGCAAAAGAAATATTATCTTTGTCAGATGCATAACAAGAGTCTAACTGTACCAAGGCTGAACGATGTAGAGACCGGCCACACCTCACTCACATTTATGAAAAATATATTGTCAGAAGTGGAAGAGGTGGAACTCTTGGGCATTTCTACCCGGAACGAACTGTTCTGGACACACTTAGTAGATAAGATGGCAGGAACCTTACTTTAACCCAAACCAACGGCTATGATCTACAAGAGCATGACGATATCCAAAATGGAATATATCCCATTTGTTTGGATGGCAGTCTCTGAAGTATCACTAGGCAGACTTTATGCCACCCAGAGGCGAGGTGTAAAAATAATAGCTATGCCAAAGGCTTTCTGAACAGGAATGCCATCTAACAACTAACACAAAGAAGACGAGTTGGTGCGCTCACCTTGTTCCACCGAATATAATGAAGATACACCAATCTACCCAATAGCATGCTACATCATTCAGTAGTGCGAAGAGCCACCAGGGCATCAACATCTCTCCACACGGCTGCTGTGGCAATTCCATTCTCAAACACTGCTGGCCATAAGAGAACATTCTTACCGACAGCCGATCGCCGACCGCCATAGCTGACCGCCGTCCGCCTCTGGGATGAACTCCGAGACGAAAACGAGAAGAAAAAAGAAAGAAAAGTCAATGTCTTCCTTGGTGTAATTGACAACATTATGTTCCACAAAATTCTACAAATTTGTTTTCGAGAAAATGAACGTGGAAGATGTTTCCCGTCACTAGTCGCCCCCAAAAAACCGGTCCTGTCTTCGTACACAGAGATCCTCCGACCACGGACACGTGTGTGAACTGCCGATCAACAGTTAGAAATGTGAGCACATGCGCAGCAGACGTGCTGTAGTCCGCAAGTATGCCCTTTTCCAGTTCATAACTATTTTTCAGGGCGCAAAAATCCCTTTATCGGGGATACAGTCTCACAATTAATGATATGTCTTCTTTCGTTCCATGTGGTCCGTGTGGCGGCGAAAACAACACATCAGCGAGCAACTCCGCTTGCGTTTATATAATAGCTATTCTGTGCGTTGAGTAATTGCTTCGTACTCGGAGTGTCGTGGTGAATTGCTACAGGGGGACTACTGTCACTGAGGTATGGCGACGTAGCCTGTGGGTAGAAACAGAGTTGACCATATCGCAGTCCTATAACATTTGTTTGGTTGGAACAATTTTATGTAGACGCGACTCTTGCATTGTCAAACAATAGTTCGGCACTTGGCTCTGTCTTTCTTACCTTAATTGGCTCTGTCTTTCTTACCTTAATTGGCTCTGTCTTTCTTACCTTAATTGGCTCTGTCTTTCTTACCTTAATTGGCTCTGTCTTTCTTACCTTAATTGGCTCTGTCTTTCTTACCTTAATTGGCTCTGTCTTTCTTACCTTAATTGGTAGATTATTGACACACGCGTCCCTCACACAGTCGATGACACACGCCGCGCTCACACAGTCGATGACACACGCGTCGCTCACGCAGTCGATGCCACACGCCTCGCTCAAACATCCGATGACACACGCCTCGCTCAAACAGCCCATTACACATGTCTTGCTCGAAGACTATATTGGCGTTGTGTTGGTCTGAATGAAAAGCATATGTTTTGTTGTACTGATATACAAACATACGTGTTCAGACGACATGATCTGTCGAAAATATGTATAAGGCTACCACGTAAAACATGTGATAAGAATATACCTTTATTTGATAACAAATAGATTGCACAATTATTGAAATTGGACATTATGCTAATTTTTAAATTGTAGTGTAGCTCATAATATGCTTTTGAAACCCGACGACGCTTTTATCCAGAACATTCATAAACGAGCTGCGTGCAAAAACTCATCAGTTGCGCTGCGTGCTGCTTCGACTCCTGCGGCGAGGCACCGTGGAGCGAGACTGACGAGTCCCGTCAATCTTAACACTGCAACTGTCGGTCTTTTGCTACGGTTGTTCTGCAATTAAACTAAACAAGTATACAGTTTTTTATTAATATTTACCATGCCGTTCAGCATGCAAACATGATATTCGAGTGGAAACTTTGAAGTTAAAGGGAAACAAAAGTCATGGTGTTCGGCCTGTGCAACTATAAGAGTTACTAAGACATAACCATTTGTACCTACAATTAATAATATCACGCCAGTGGTTTACTATTGAACACACAACATCTTAATTTCGTCATATTGTTAGATAATCTCACGTCATCAGTGTGGTATTCTGGCAAATTTCGCTCGCCAAATTAAAATATATTTGCATACACCTATTCATATACTTGCCTATAGGACATGGCCATACTATTTGCGTCCACACTAGATTTATGTAATATATTTGGGACTTTGCTTACTATATTAGACTTCTTTCTTGCAAAATAACACGTTTGTTTGAGACTTTGCGATTGTTCTGTATGTATGCCAGCCTCCCTTAATACGTCACTTGTAGTCTAAGTTACCCCTATTTCATTTCATTTTCTCCCACTTTTAGAACACATTCTGAGTAAACTACTGGCATGATGTTATTGATTTTAGTTGCAAGTGTTTTTTTATTATCTATTTTAGGTGTATGGCCCCAAAACCAGAGAGGATATTAGTTCATTACCAGTTCCAGATGCTAAATTTCAGGAGGCTAAAGAATACTATCGAATATTTAGGGCAGTTAATTGTAACTCCAGAAATGGTAGCTAAGAAAATTAAGGCAATGAAAGACATTAAATCACCTGGAGTGGATGGAATTCCTCCAAAACTACTAATGGAAGCAGTAGAACAAAATAGTATACCACTTCCAAGAACGTTCAACTTGTCATTAAAAGAGGGAGTGGTTCTTTTTGAATGGAAACAAACATCATATCATTATTTAAAAAGGGTTCGAGCAATAGATCAGACAATTATGGATCAATGAGTTTAACATCAGTGATTTGTAAATTATTTTAAAGGTTAATAAAAGGACATGTAGTGGACTTTCTTGTTATGTATACATTAATGAAGCCATCTCAACATGGATTCCTAAAAGCGAGGTCATGCTTAACAAATATGTTATGTTTTTTGGAAGAAATCACTAAGTGGATAGACAAGGAATCAACAGTAGATATTATATAAATGTATTTTCAGATAGCTTTTGACAGAGTGCCACATCAAAGGTTAGTAGTTATTAAAAGTCCATGGTATCGGGGATGGCATAATCAACTGGATAGAACAATGGCTGACTGACAGAAGACAGCATGTTGTAGTTGATGGGGAGGTTTCAAACTGGAAATAAGTTTTGAGTGGGGTACCACAAGGATCAGTATTAAGATATATATATATATATATATATATATATATATATATATATATATATATATATATATATATTAGTGCCCTGCGCGGGCCTAGAATTTGATCCCAAGCCCGGCCCGCAATTAGCAGTTAGAGTCCAGGCCCGGCCCAGGCCCGCAATAATTTTTCAAGCCCGGCCCGGCCCAGGCCCGCAAACTAGAATTTAGGCCCAGGCCCGGCCCAGGCCCAACCCAGACCGTGAATGTTTGGCCCAGGCCCGGCCCGCAACTTTCAGGCCCAGGCCCGGCCCATACCCGCGGGCCAAAGATGGGTAAGCCCGCGGCCCGCAAGCCCGCGGCCCGCTAAGTTTAGAGAAGATAAACCTATAATCTTGTAACAAAGACGAAAAACAAATAAACTGTAAAACATACTTATTGTTTTATTAAATAAAAAAGGTCCATAGTGTGCTGGATGAGTTCTAAAAATTCAGCACCACCAACTTCTTCAAACTTACAAATATCCTGAAGAAAAATAAAGAAAAGCTTCTTAGTGTCATTACTATTAAATATGGTAACATTTGTTATATTTGGCTTTAATGTATTGGTTTATTGTTAGGGTAGGATATTTGTTTATCAAACCCTGACTTAACCCATATGCAAGCCATAATCCCAATGTATATTGTTAATTGAATTAGCTCAACTAAGTTAACATAATTTAATATGATATTTCAATTAAATGTCACCCACTGGCACTGACACCCAGTGGCATTTCCAGCAGGCCTGCAGTCACTAGCCTGAGACAGACATGTTCAGACATGTGTGAATTAGTACAAGTGTGAATGAATTAGGACTGGGGAGAAAATTAATACCAATTACCAACTGGGTTGGGTACTGGGTAGTGGGCTAGTGGCCAAGTGTGCACTTGGCAGTGGGCAGGTCTTTCAGGTGGGCAATGTTTGGAGGGAAGACCTAGACAATAGAATGTCCACTGGTATGGTCAAAGGGTGATAAGTTGATTGTTAATCATGGCTTGATTGCCTCTGCAAATATTTCTAAAGTAAACATTTGGGGCTGGCTACTTCCAGCCAAGTGAACTTATGGGGTCATTAGATTCCATGCAAGGTCTCAATTTGCAACTATATAATACTAAAGAAATAATTTTAAGCATTCATTAAACGGAATTACAATTTGTAATAAGTTTTTATTAAAAAAAATAAAGTAATAATTGGTGTTTTGTATGAATATTTTTATTATGTCCAGGCAGAGCCCAGGCCCGGCCCGGCCCGCTCACACTAGGCCCAGGCCCGGCCCAAGCCCGATGTGTTTAAATTGTTTTCAGCCCAGGCCCGGCCCGGGCCCGCAGTATGTAGGCCCAGGCCCGGCCCGGCCCGCGAGATTATGTAGAGGCCCGGCCCGGCCCGGCCCGCGGGCTGCGGGCCGGGCCGGGCTTGGACCAAAAGCCCGGCCCGCGCAGGGCACTAATATATATATATATATATATATATATATATATATATATATATATATATATATATATATATATATATATATATATATATA